>BOPM01001122.1:56668-71668 GCA_022179025.1 Porites australiensis
GTACGCCTATGTGAAAGTTTCTTTTTATTCCCTTCCGGAAGTAAGGTAGGGACTATACATTTTAGGAGAACGAAGGGACTTTCAGCTGAACTCTCTCCAAATAGTTCCACCAACGGAGAGCCAATCTAAATTTTTAGTATAAGGCCTCCATGATAACAAAAATTACCTGATAATTAGAAGAAAGTTTAGATATAACGTGCACTCTGATTGGTTGACAAAGCGTGCTTTAGGAGAGTCAGCGTATAAAGCACGAAAC
Organism: Porites australiensis; assembly: GCA_022179025.1. Taxonomy (NCBI): domain Eukaryota; kingdom Metazoa; phylum Cnidaria; class Anthozoa; order Scleractinia; family Poritidae; genus Porites; species Porites australiensis. Next base: position 56,925 of record BOPM01001122.1, read on the forward strand.
TAAAGGTGGTGTTACGCGGGACGATTCGCAACGACGATTTTTAGCTCAACACAGTGTTGCAATGTTGGAACAATATTGTAACTATTCGAAACAATGTTGCAACGCTGTGTTGCGCTAAAAATCGTCGTTGCGAATCGTCACTTGTAACATCACCTTACAGTTAAGGTAGGTCAAGGTTACCCCCAAGATTCTAATAATGAATTGGTTATTTGAAAAATGAATCCTTTAGTCGCTCCCGAAACTAGTGTCAAATTTAAATCAGCATTCCTGCATGCGTAATGAGTAGTAAATATTTTACAAGGACTTCTCTGTATTTGGTCAGATTGATAATCTTTGAATGGATTAAATTACATTTGCATCAAATTCAGAGAAACTGAGCCCGTAGAAATTTCGTAACTGCCTCGCGTGTGAGTTTACGGCTCATTACGCATGCAAGAATGAAGAGATAAATCTGAAATCCACAACTACCAACGGATTCAACTTTCGAATAATAAATTCATTGATGGAATCTTGGGGGTACGCTTGACATCTGTGAATCACACCATGCCGCGGTGGGTTTTCAGCCTAAAGTTCCACATTTCTGGGTTAAAAATACACCGTTAAAAGACACAAATGGAAAGGGAAAGTTCTGATGAATGTTCAGTTATTTTTGGTGTGGACCAAGGAGAGCTTTTAGCTACAAAATGGTCCTTCGAGGAATTCAACGATGTTTTCTTCGCGGCTGAGCGCAAAATGTCCTGTTTTGAAACCAAGACAGCGAAGACTTTTCAGGTATATTGTACTCTATGGTCAAGAAAGTTACGTTTTTAAAAGGGAATTTACTATGTATAAATGTTTTACAAACGTTTTATAGGTTTTGTCATTGGCGCTAAAGAAAAATTTCAAACTGCATCCGGATTTGCGATAGATTTTGTATTGAATTTTGCAATGCGCTTATCCGATTTTTCTTGCTTTTAAGGATTAACCTCTTAGTCTTCAAAAATAACAAAATTTTCAAGAATAGTTTCTCTGTCTATTGTTTTGAGTTTTTTCATTCATAATATTAGCTTAAAACACGACTGCGAGACGACAGGCGCCATCACTTCTGGGAAGACGTGGGCGAATTTTCTAAAAATTTACTTTCAGGCTCAGTTTTTGGGCAGTTTTCGATACGAAGCTGAAGCAATTTGTTTTCAAATATGTCATTTTAATGACGTCCAGGTTTTCATGGGCCGCAAAAGCACTTTCTACCTTTAGAAACTGATTTTTGAACGTAGAAAGTACATTTCTTCAGCATTCATATTCACTGAACGTTTCGCTCGTTTTACTTTGTGATAGCTTTGATATTTTGACAGCTTTTGTCTTATTCAACTAATCAGGATTGTGACTGGCTAATAAAGCGTGAGTTGAGAAAGTGTAGAACATCCTGACGACACTCTGGTTCGCTTTGAAAATAAAGTTTGTTTTGAAAATTAGAAAGCAATGCGTGGGGAATTTAAAGGATCTTTTTTATCACAAAACAAATAAAGAAGCCTTATGACTGTGCTCTGTTCTGTTGTAAAGCACTTATGTAGCGGCTAGAGCACTCAAAAAGAAGGGAGAAACACTCGATGACGTCTCGTGTTTCCCCGCCTACACTTCTTTCGTGCTCTAGCCGCTTCTTGCGTACTTTAAAACTGAACAGGGTACAGTCAAGGCTTCTTTAGTGGTTAATTATAATTATAATTTTTCCATCTTTCAATCGAAAACAGACATTAATACAACTATTGCTCCTAAGACTGCAAGCTGCCCTGTCATTCGTTTTTTGGTTTTTGTTGGACAAGCTTGGCATGCATTTTTTGAGTTCTTTATAGCATTCATCATTCAAACTGCACATAGTGGTTCTTCATAAACAGCCTCATATGAAGAATTTAAACCTCCCTTACTGAAAAGCTTCCACGGTGGGACTAATATTTTACGATCTAGGAAGGGTGTACATAAACTCACAATAAAATCAGAGACTTTGCTGGTAAAATTTCCGGGTGCTGTTATGCATGTGTACGTAACGCCAAAAAATTAAACCACAGTGCCTCACAACAATAAATTCCCATTACAGTTTAATTGAATATTACATTCACGCACAAACAAGGTAACTCACAAATGCAATCTTTGTCTCCAATTGATACCAGGTATATTATATAATTAGCAAGACCAACGTTTAACATAATGTAAAGCTGTTTCACATCTTAATATATTATATATCTTTCTCTGTTACTTTCCATTAAATGTTTTCTTTAGTCGTCTTTCTCTTGCTCAACCAGATTGTAATAACCGATTTCTCGAAGTGAAGGTTAAGTTATTACTTATTGGTGCTTGACACGTAAACATGACAAAAATGGGTGTATTTTCTAAATATTTCTGGAATTTTAGCGGAAATGTTTAAATAGAAGTAAGACAAACGTTGCTATACCGTCGAACATAGGGTGCTAAACGTTTTGTCATATCCGAGATTTTTATGACCTTTGATACCTGTATTACTTCTTAGCACATAGTTTGAACCCAGGATTACTGTCATAACCAGTTGTAATATGCTCCTCGGGATAAGTGTAGTCCTGAATAGGACTGACAGATGAGGGCGGCATAATGTTTCGATACCCTGTACGGTAGGCATCATAAGAAAGATTGTGCTAATCTCTATCACTTCAGTTGATTGTATTATTTTTTATTGTCCTGATTGTTCAATTAAGTCGCGAAGTTATTGGTCTCCTGTCAGTTAAGCCGTGATTTTGTTGGCTATGAAGTTTCGAATAAATGAAGACTAGACGTGAGTGCTCTTTTTTTATCGATAACTCTAACATCGTAGTAATAACCGTAGTTTTAAAGACCGATCACACGTCAGAAAAAATGGGAACGAACCCCTCAAGAGAGGAGTATTTTTAAGATTCAAGCAGCAGATACCGATCTCTGTTCTGTTTTGTCAAGGAACCCAAGAAACGTTTATTCACTTCTTTTGCGGTTGTCCCGTGACAAGAGCTTGAAAAGATTTCTTGGTTTCAGTTGATTTGCTGGAAGCCTCTGGCGTTTTAGATAGAGATATTTTAGCTAGTCATTGTGTACTCTGGGTTTTATATGTTTAGTTACAAATACAAAAGTTCAAAACCATCTATTGTAGAATATGTTTATCAAGTTAAAGACAACATTAAAACTGAAAACAAATTTCAATTATTAAAAGGAAAGGAGAAAAATTTTGAAGAAAAGAGGAAACAAATGATTCACAAAAGGCGTTTATTTGAGTGAACTCTCCTTTTTTGTCCTGCTTTTTTTGAAAAAGAATCCAATATGAACAGATTCCAAATAAAAACTTAAAATGTATTGTACGCATATCCTGTCTAGCGACCGTACTATCCATTTGTTAATTAGTTTTGTTTCTTTTGTATTAAGTGTATTTCGTCCGTATTTAAGTATCTATGTTTAATATGTAATACATGTGTGTAAGAAGCAAATAAATGAAATTAAAAAAAGGAGTACGGATCCGTATCAGTTTCTTCATTTTCTCACCATCTCTTTCGTCAGCTTGCATAATAACTTCGTTGATGGTATACGCAGTAAAAAAACCGTGTAGATTTGGGACAAGAATGATGTGATCACTGAATGATCACTCTCTTTCCTCCGGTTTGTCTCTGTCCCCACTTATTGTTTTATGTGCAACGGGGATGTTGTAAGGTTAAAGGGTACGTAAGATAGTTTTAGAGGTGCCTCTAAAGTGACGAATAGCCCCTTGTGTCGCAAAGATATTTTAGAACCGATTGCAGTTTATGTGTACCCGTGCAATCAAATGCAAAAAGAGGCACTGGTGTATTCCTGTATGGTTTGAGAAGAGGCATTGCAAGTCATTTACTCTGAACAACTGAAACCATACGCACGTATTGAGCTCAAGTTTCAGGGAGTAAAGCCACATGGATTATAAGGAATCTGGCGTCATTTTCTCGTCTTGGTACTGCACGCGTCTTTAACTGTTGCAATAACTGCTGATTGTATCATCACTAAGAGTACAGGCACTAGAAGTATTTATATGAGAGGAAAATTTGCCATTTTCACTAAGAAAGAGTTGAAGTAAATAGAGTGTGCACAAAAGCAATCCTCTTACAGTCAAGTTAGAATAAAATAATATATTTTCATAAGTTTTAAATAAGTTTTGACAAGTTAAGATTGTACATGGTCCTTTCTGAGGAAACTGGAAGTTTTGGAAATAGTTGCACAACTGATCAGCGCTACGTGCACATGAAACTTAACTTTGCTTTGAATAGCCGTTAGAACGAGGAGAAACAAAGGGGAAAAACTACTTTCTTCAAAAGAACAACAGGTACATGATTTTCTGCTGTTAGCAGACCTACAAACTGCAAGGGTTTAGTGCTGAATGATCATGGTCACGAGATCTCTTTCCTACTAACAGGACAGCCGCGAATAGCTTAGAATTGTCAGGCTTCGATGGGCGGCAATCTCGTCTAGGAAGAATTTGAAGCTCGTACGAACTTGGGCTGTGTTAGATGTCTTATATAACCACATAATGATTCTGGCCACCATTTCAAAACAATATGAAGAACGAATCACGCTAGGCAGAAACGCTGCCACTCATCCTATCTTTTTTAGCGGATAAAAGTTCATTGCTTGTTCTCAGTGGCTGATGAACAAGAATGTTAAGTCAGTAGAAATCAAATTACGCTGACTTGAATAAAAGCCATAAGTTGTCGGATTTCTCTTGCGCTCTCGTTTTATTTGCACCGACATTTAGCCAAATTTAAATTTATTTTTTGACTAAAATAAATTTAAAAAAGTTCCGCCATTTTTTAAACGCCTGTCCTATTGTAATTTGCTTGATAATATTATGAAAGTTAGTTCTGGATTTAATGAGCCGCTCAACACTGTGACAAAATCTTACAGAATTTCCATTTAAATGAAACCTTTCCCAGAGTGCTCAATAGTTTCAAGGATTTTACAGAAAAGACCCCTTCTGCGAATTTGGTTTCTTTTTTTTGCCACCAGTAGGGATAAAAGAGTTATTTTTGCAATTACTTTTGACACACCTGCTTCAGAAAAGGCGCATAAAGACAATGAACAAGTTCGGGTGACAAATCTAATAGTCAGGTCAAGTCAAGGCGGCGAGAGAATCAGCACCGCAGCTTTAAGGTAAAGGGGTCGAGAGAAGCAACTACAAATTACCTTGATTGCGACAATTGGAAGGAGGTTCACTGTGCAAGTCACCGTACTCGTAATGGGAATTACATTTCCAATTCGTAGAGGCAGAGGTTTGTGGAATGCTCGCATAAGGATCATCAGGGAATAGTAAGGTTTCCAGGTAACGACAACAATGCAAATATAACATGAAAATGCCAGAGGTGCCATTGTCAATATAAAGCATTGGACCATCTAACACACATGTATGCTACAAGAAAAAGCTTTTCAGTCTTTATTTGGGCAAGAGAACTTAATTAAATCAGGTGTGCTTTATTGCGGGCAGAGGTTGATCAAGCCACTGCAGCTAAACGCGAATGATAAAGTTTAAAGACAAAGCTGAGGAGACGAGAATAGCGAGCACTTGTCTTGACTTTAGGACCTTGTCAGTAAAAGAAGAAAAAGAATTGAATAGAAGTAGTAGAAGAAGAAGAAGAAGAAGAACTTAAAGAATCGTTTATTATTATAAGTACACAAGCCTAGTAGTCGAAGACTGAATTTGGCAATTTTGCCTTGCTTCCTATGTTCCTGTAATACCCAGGGTGCTTAAAATCCGATTATTATGTTCGGCTTTCGATTGACTCAGCTCCATTGACCAGTCAAGGGTACGTTTTCAGTCAACCTCGGCAACTAAACGAATCCTTTCATCCTCTATTTTTAAAGATGCGAATGCAGACGATCACGTTTATACCCTCTATGAATAGTTAATTTACTTTGAGTGGAGTGTCAATTGTAGAAGTAGAGCGTTTGCATTATCCCTGCTTCCGGCATAACTCAAGAGGAAAAAAGGGAAATTATCAAGTGGGATTACAAGTTTTTTTCCACTTATTTCTTTCTTTCCTTTGCTCACGATTGGATTACATAACAGTGGACTTTGATTTCAGTATTAAGCTTTGTTTTTCTTTGCTCACTCCTTTTCATCGGCTTTTTAAAGTCCGACTCCCCCAGCCAGTATACTGGTAGCTATAGCAACCAGCAGTATTTCTTCTTCTACAACTTAAAAACATGACCTTGAGAGTACAGTAAGGTGGATCGTAGATTCTGACCATAACCATTTGAAAACTGTCCAGCGTAATTACCCATCACGTTCCTTAAGTTTTCCCAAAACATTCTCTAGAAAAAGCTATAAAAGTTTCTATGGAAACATACAAAAAAGCTCACTGCTTCAAATAATCAAGTTAATAGACTATTAAATTATAAAATGGATTTTAACGTTAGGCATCGTTCATAATGAACTGGAAAATTTCCCGCAGAGTATCTCAGGCTAATACAATAATAAAACTGTGGCGTTAGAATACCTTGTGGACAGGAGTTGCAGTCAAATGGGCTTTTTCCTGGGGCTTTTGAGTAGTGGACAAAAGTTCCATTTTCGCAGCGCCGACAGCTGTTATTTACGTAAGCTCGCGTGTCTGAGTAGAAACCTCCTGAATGAACAAGAAATAAAATATATATATATGGATCAGTACAAAACTGGACAGCGTGATGATCAGGGATGTTTTTACAGGTGCTTTGATTCAAATCCTTAGTAGTGGCTTTCCATATATATCGACTAGCAGTCGGTAGACGCCCAAATTTTAATTAAATCAATGGACGACTAGAAAGAAGTTATATACTGTAGCTTAAAAGAAATCTGTTGAAAAATTAATTTTAAGCTACCCACGCAGTACCCCGATTTCAACTGGCTAATATAGTTTACTTTTACAAGTCAGTGACATGTTTACAACCTATCGCGATCCCCTTCATCTGGTAATTTTTAACGGAAATACTTTCGACTAAATTCCGAATTTCAAAAAGCCCTTTTGCTAGCGTCGGGCCACATAAAATCTGGGACAGTATCCCTGAGATTTTGAGAAAATTATCAATTAAATCATTCTTTTGAGAAACGTATAGACAATTCCTTATTACTCGAGCTTCAAAGACAGGATATTTATGCTGATATAGACGTTGTGGCTCAATTTTATCCTTGGTTTAAATTTTCTTTTCTTTTGTTTTAGGGTATGGTAACATATTTTAATGAATTTGAATCAAAAGAAAATAAAGTTTAAACCAAGGATAAAATTGAACCGCAACATAGACACCCATATTAATGAAATTAAAAAAAATGAATCTAATGTGATGTAATTTTATCTATTTATGTATCTATTTGTTTATTTATTTATTTATTCCTATATTTCAGTTATCTCTTCTTCCTCGAATGTTATAAAGCTCCTTTATTACCTTGTAAAATGTCTCATATATCTATACGTAATCTAGTGACATTTTGTTTTTATTTTTGGATAAAATGTATCAGTACATGTATGTAGCATTCCCACACTGCCTGCCTCGAATACTGCTAAATATAAAGGCAGTGCGTATGTATTACATATTTCTTTATTGTTAATAAAATTGCTGTTTTGTTTTTTTGCTGATATCAATTTTTACAAGAAAATGGGGGGTTTGAAAAACACTCTAGTTTTTTTTTTTTAAAAAAAAAACGTCATATGATGGGTTTGCTCACATATTATCACAATCACTTGCAGTCAGCCAGGTATTGAGTAAAGGCTTTACAACTTTATTCGGAAGCTGCCGCAAGTGTCACAGATGCAACAAGTTTCGTGAAAAAATTAATTGGAATGTTGGTGGTATGTATTTTGTTCTCGAAAATTTCTTTTCTAGTCTTTTGTACTATGAGTATATCGTTTCAAAGAGCAAGAAGCTGCTAGCAATACAGGGGCACCCAACGAGAATATAGCTCAAAACCACTTAAACATAGCATTGTTAAACGTATTTTAGTATTTAAACAGTAGATATAGGTATATTTTTTCCCGTAAAAATTTTTCATCTGTTCGGATTTCCTAGCTGAAAGTCTAGTGATCCGAAAATTATAGGGATCAAAACTTACCTTTTCGAAAATTTCAGCCAGAAAAAAGGCTCCCGAAAGTTCTAGGTGACCTTTCTAGGGTAAAAACCCGTTAAAAATGGTCAATTATACCTTTTTTAGATGTTCGAAAATCCAAGGAGAGGCAGGTAAGCAAGAAATTTTACAACAAATGTTCCGAAAATTCTAGATCTCAAATCGTCTTCCGAACAGATATTTTCCGAAAATTGACGTTGGGTGCCCCTGGCAATATTACGGCAAGTACACGTTTAGCATTGAAAGAAAAATTCATGACTAACAACAACAATTTACAGCAACAACAACAACAATCTTTATTGTGCTCTTGATACAAAAGAATGAGTTAAGTAATTTAAAGGAAATAATTGCGAAAAAAGAGTGCACAGCCACTCATGCGGAAAAAAATTAAATAGTGGATATTTAAGCGTGCTTGTCTTTACGATTAAAATGTGTAACACGCATATTATAAATTAAGGAAAAATTACCTGCTGGGCACTCTAGGCACTTGGGGTCTTTAGCAGAGGCTTTAACAAACGTCCCCAGTGAACATGGAAATAATTTGTATTGATCCTCAATACTTGAATTGGTGAACCCAGATTGTTTGAACTCAAGCAATAAATCTTTATTGAACCAACGACGCTTGTAATATGAGATATCGACGGGTTCAGTATTATTCCGTCCTGGACCTCTGAAGAAAAAAAAATCAAGAAAAAAGTGAAACAGATACGTCCACGATGAATGAGTAGGACCATCACTGACCTAGCAAAATAATGGATTATCTGCTGAGGTGGGGCTTTATCTTACCTTATGAAACAAACTGCAAAGGTTGATAGTCAAGACAAGGATTCATTGCATCCTGGCGTCATCGTCACAAACACAGACTTTATAAGGTTTTAGAACCATTTTATTTTTCGGTGCGTGTAGGTTAAATCTGGGTTATATAAAGGCGCCACTCTTAGCACTGAAAAAGGCAAAATAAGCTTGCCTGAGGAAAATTTTCACTTTACATATTTAAAGAAAACACTCACAGGTGAACTGTACAGTTACGTTTCCCATCTGAAAATTTTATGGTACTGATTTCTCCTTGTTCCGAATTTCTGAACAAAGTAAAAAAAAAAAATAATGTTATGGTGTTTTAAATGATAAAATTGTTTGCAAAGAGTCTCTACCGCACGTTTTTTTTGTTCTTGGCCTTGGGACTCGGCTATGAGAAATCTATGATAGATATTCATGCTTGGAAATTCTTGGTTCAGTTTGGGCCATGTGACGTGTTTCCAATTTTCAGTCTCCAAACATCAATTCCGGCAATGGTGCGATCAAATGACAGAACAACGGAAGGAATCAAGGCTGATTTACAGTCGGGATAGCCTGCGAACGGCAGACGTTTCTCCTCGCTCATGAAACGTCTGTCGTTCGCAGGCTACAGTCGGGAATATATATTTTTTGTGTTACCAATATTTCGAAAGGTAACTTAAAGGCCTTCCTTCTTGAGGGTCTTACATACAAAAGAGTAGGTCATGGTGAGACGTTTCAATTTATAAAATGGAAGGATATGATATCATAATAACAGGTAAAAATTAAAAAAAAAAAGAATAAGTGAACGTTGAAAGTATATGAAAACAAAACCTGTTGAAGCCGTTGTATAAAAGAAATTTGAAATGTAAAGTTGGCGTAAATGAAATGCAAATGGAAGGAATGAACTATATTTCATCTTTCTTATTAACACCCAAAGGTTCAAGAGTTTTCCTTTTGTCGATGACGTAGGCTTCTTAAGCTTTCCGTGCACTGTCTCTATTACATTTAATGAGTTCTTGTGGAATAAGTGTAATTTTAAAACCTAGAAAGCAATTAACTAATCGAGAGAGGCAACACTCTTGAACCCTTGGGTATTAATAAGACAGATAAAGTGTAATACACTCCTTCCATTTGTGTGTATTTACACTATTTTTACATTTCAAATTTCTTTTATATAACGGTTTCAACGGTTTTTGTTTTCATAAACTTTCAACGTTCACTTTTTTCCTTTTTTTTTCACGTCATCATAGTATCATATTGCACGCTATCTCTCATTTTAAATTGTAACGTCTTAGCTTGACCTAATTATTTGTATGTAAACGCTGAGGGAGAAAGGCCGTGTCCGGCTTTCGAAATATTGGTTACACAAAAAAATTCAATCCTAACTATAATACCAGCCTTGATTCTTTCCGTTGTTCAGATATTTTAACTTCTAGCTGATTAGATACTCTATTAGGATCCCGTCATTATATTTTGTAACGTTGGTCCTTGCTTCCAAAACTGATCAAATGACAGCCATTTTTGCTGAAAAGCCTCCTCATGACTTGGCTATTTGCGGAGAACTGGGAACTAATAAAGCTTTTTCCGTGTAATACCATTGTAGAGAAGAGATTGGTTATGAAAACCAGCAAAAATCAAAGATGAAAAAACAGTGCTGCAGTTTATGCTTGAAGCTCCCCAACCGTGCAAAATCCTTGGTTGTGAGCAAGAAGCTCCATACCTAAGAAAATTTGGTAAACTATCCATCCAAGAAAGTTTTGTTATGACGTCACCGTACGTCCGTAAGTACGACCGCACGGACTCTGTGGGTAGAGGTAAGTAGAAACGAATTCCTCCCCTCTCCCCTAGACAGTTTTGTCCCCTATTGTTTCAAAATGCTTTAGAAATGGTTGACAAATCAAAATTTGTCAACTGAGCAAATGTTTGGTGGATTTTAGAGGCCGCGCATTTGACTTTTGAGGGGGTTATGGGTGATTTCGGGAAAAAATATTCAGCAGACTAGCTAATTTCGAGGGGAAAAAACTTTCAAGGATATAACCGGGAAAAATAATATCCTGCCCGAAAAAATATCGCTCATGACGTATATAATGCTGAAAAAAAAAAATCCTAGCGTGTTATATGTCAGGAAAAAATATTCTAACTCCAGTGATTTGGAAAATATCTGAATCTTTAAGGTGTTTCGATATAGTTTTTCTGTGGCCATACCGATATTTTTCAATCGCCTTAAAAGTGATTTTTTCCTTGTCCGATCGCTAGAAAATTTTCACCAGTAATTGGCTATGGATTGAAATTTGTGAAAGTGTAGTTTTAAGTAAAATCGATATTACTATGACAACAATAAATAAAAAACTTTGAAATTGATAAAAGCCGAATTTTGTGTGATCTAGACCTGCTACTGAAAATCCAACACTAGGAACTTAAAGTTTGGTGTTTAGCAAACAATTTCGGTAAGAAGTAAAAAATTCTGTATGTTTGAATTCGACTAAACGAAAATATATTTCAAACCTTCAATTTTCAATAGCCGTGATAGATTGTTTAATAAAAACGTTATAAATGACTCAAATCATTCTTAAGTAGTGTCAGAATGATACTTTATATCATATTTTGATGCTAGGAAATTTTGGTGTACTATCGTTCTTGCGATCTTGAAAACTAACCCGTTTTCTCACCACCTCTATAAGTGCAACTTTATTCAGAATTTGGACTTTTAGCGCTTTCTTTTATATCTCCGAAACGACTCGAACGATTTTTTTAAAATCTCTTCCCATAATCTTCATAATGTATATAAAAATGTCTGAAACTTTCATTAAGATTGAGTTACTGCAAAAACTTGAAATTTCAAGCTAGACAAACCTATCCTTCGAACCGGTCAAAAATCTGCGTTACAACATTCACTGTTTTGACGGTAAGTTAATTTTTCCAAAATAATGCGCACTATACATACCTCGCTGACTAGTACATTTCAGTTTGAATTTATCGCATCTTTTGAATGTAAAACTTTGACAATACTCACACTGAAATGTACTAGTCCTGGATATATGTATTGTCCGCATTAATTTGGAAAAATTAGCATAACGTCAAAACAGTGAATGTTTGTAACGCAGATTTTTGACCGGTTCGTCTAATAGGTTTGTGTTGAAATTCCAAGGTGTTGCAGTGGATCAATCTTAATGAAAGTTTCAGACATTTTTATATACATTATGAAGATTATGTGGAGAGACTTTAAAAAAATTCGTTCGAGTCGTTTCGGAGATATAAGAGAGAGCGCTAAAAGTTGTGAGTGATAAACTTGTTTATCAGGATTAAATACATGTGACGGAAGTTCAGCGCCAAGCCCATGTATATATGCAAGCTTCTGCCACGTGTGAGTCATTATGCGATTCTAGCTAGCTAAGGCGTTGAACACGATTGTAAGGTTTTCTTGTCTGTGCGAATACTAATGGCGAGCTTTAACTTCCGTCTTTTGCACCTGCAGTATGGCTACCCTAACCCTCTTGAAGACCCCTTATTCAAGCATCAGAAAACTCTCCTCATGAGAGGCATAAAGCGAATTAATGGAGACCGTGTGACGCAAAAGCTACCTATTACACCCGATGTTCTGCACAAAATGCAATGCCATTTACATCTTGACTCCTCGTTTGAAGCCACCTTTTGGGCGGCCTGTTTGCTCGCATTTTTCTCCTTCTTTCGTAAGTCAAACTTACTGCCACCTTCCACCACGGAATTTGACACCAAGCGCCACCTGCGGAAATGCGATGTTCGATTGTTCCTGTGGGGCATCATTCTTGTTGTTCGTTGGTCTAAAACGATCCAATACCGAGATCGCCCTCTCCTGGTTCCAGTTCCGAAGATTGCTCACTCCTCCTTGTGTCCTTGGTCAGCGCTAACTCGCGCTTTCAAGCTTGCCGGTGTTTATCAAAGTAACAAATCTGCTTCAGAACCTGCTTTTACTTACTGAGAGGACGGTGTCCTTAAAACACTGACGTATACCACATTCACAACTAAACTGAAACGAACACTGGATCTCTGCGGGTACGATAACTCGCGTTTCTCTGGACACTCCTTCAGGCGAGGGGGTGCTTCATTTGCCTTGCATTGCGGCGTGCCTAGCGATTATATTAAGCTACAAGGCGACTGGAAATCGACTGCATATGAGCTTTACTTAGACTACGCTACAAATTAGAGGCTGTTTAACAGGTGAGCCAGGGTATCACTCACTAACTCCCCTTTTCTCTCTTTGGGAGTTTGGAGGGTATCGCGCGATGTTCTAGGCAATAAAGACCCAGAGAACCCCAAGACAGTTGTTGTGTATTTAGTGAGTGATAAACCTGTTTATCAGGATTATATACATGTGACGGAAGTTCAGCGCCAAGCCCATGTATATATGCAAGCTGCTGCCACGTGTGAGTCATTATGCGATTCTAGCTAGCTTAGGCGTTGAACACGATTGTAAGCTTTTCTTGTCCCATTCCTCCCTCCCTGAGGGTATCGCGCGATGGTCTAGGCAATAAAGACCCAGAGAACCCCAAGAGAGTTGTTGTGTATTTACAAATTCTGATTGAAGTTGCACTTATACAGGTGGTGAGAAAACGGGTTAGTTTTCAAGATCGCAAGAACGATAGTACACCAAAATTTCCTAGCACCAAAATATGATATTAAGCATCATTCTGACGCTACTTAAGAATAATTTGAGTCATTTATAACGTTTTTATTAAATAGTCTATCACGGCTATTGAAAATTGAAAGTTTGAAATGTATTCTCGTTTTAGTCGAATTCAAACATACAGAATATTTTACTTCTTACGGAGATTGTTTGCTAGACACCAAACTTTAAGTTCCTAGTGTTGGATTTTCAGTAGCAGGTCTAGATCACACAAAATTCGGCATTTATCAATTTCAAAGTTTTTTATTTATTGTTGTCATAGTAATATCGATTTTACTTAAAACTACATTTTCACAAATTTCATTCCATAGCCAATTACTGGTGAAAATTTTCTAGCGATCGGACAAGGAAAAAACCACTTTTAAGGCGATTGAAGAATATCGGTATGGCCACTGAAAAACTGTATCGAGACACCTTAAAACTAGATATCAAGTGTAAGAAAGTCTGCAGACAGGAGAAATGGGAAAATAACTAGAATAAAAGTATAATTTCAAACCTACTCCTTTTCAGGCTGTTGAGACGGAACGCGTGGTCGATTATGACGCATACATAACGCGAAATACGGGCGTCGATTCACTTCGACTTATCGGATTCATAATGACCTTCATAAATTTATTAATTTTTTTTTTAAATTTTATTCACGATATCCTGCATTGAATAGTAGACTTATTTATAAAAGGCAGAGGAAACCAATTCAATTTTCCCCTGATTTTTAAAAGAGAATTTTATGCTACCACAAACTGGACTAAGCCTCCCGAAAAAACTTCTAATTGTTTTCTTTTAATCTGTCTGTTTGTTTGTTGGCTCGTTGTTGTTTTGATTTCTAACAAAAAAGGGCGATTGCAATCAGTTAGGTTTAGTATTAAGCTGTTTTTGGAACTATAAAAAAAATTGGCTTCTAGCAACCGGTCGGCAAGGCAATGTGGACTACAATTTGTTACCCCTGCGTCCTACGTCGCTGACGCGTAAGAGTTCTCAAGGACGCAGAATAGTTGAGGGTTTGCCTCTATTTGGGACGCAACGATCGATCAATTGATCGATCTAAAGATGTTTTTAAAGAATTCTCTGTTTGCGCTTTTTTTAAAATATGAATTGAGCGCCACTTCAAAACAAAAGAGTAATATCGTCAGCTCGTAAAACAGGTTAAGAACAGTTTCTGAATGAATAGATAGAAATATTTCCACGCATTCTCCGATAACATCTTTTTCAAGAGCGGCCATG
>BOPM01001122.1:76668-95653 GCA_022179025.1 Porites australiensis
TGCATATGCATGATGAATTTCATGTGCCGAATGTGCTCATTGTGTTGCTGTACATGTGAAGACTAAACTCTCAAGGGTACTGAGTCAAACAAAAGCAACCTTATAAATTAGCGATGAGCGATTCGCAAAACTATAGCCGGCAACTTTGTAAGCACATCCATGTTGTGCATCACATTTTCTCGACTTGCTTGCTGCTGCCAGCCTATCTCGCAAAGTTTGAATAGGACTCGACCACGAAAACACTACTCTAGTTTATTGCTTGTCTTCACGCGACGATTTTGATTGTTCTGTCTTTCACACATGGGGCACAGAAAAAAGCAAAGCTGTGATTGGAGGAGTCACCATACTGCAAACGTGGCGCGAACACCTTCCAGAAAATGGGACCTGAATTCTAATAAGCTAGCCGCGGGAAAGGAATGTGGTTCGATTCTCAGGAGCCGTTTGTGCGAAGGAGAGTTGCGTGTAGCAGATTACTTTGAGCGCGCTATAGTAATAAACTTTTAAGGTAACTGCTGCATTGATCGCATTTTAAATGTTGTAAAACAATTGGTTCATGCTTCAGCTGTGCGCATGTCGAAAAATGAAGCACTTAGAAAGTTTGGAGAGCACTCGAGAAGCTTGAGGTGCTCTCGGCTGCTCCTCAAGCAGCTTTACTTTGTTGGCCTTAAATTGTTTACCGAGTTTTCTTGCAAGAAAAGGTGTCCAAAAGCAAGAGAGGTCCAGCTCTTACAATGGAAAAACCCAGTGATTGTTCTTATGCAAGACGAAAATCATTTCTTTGCCAATGAAAAGAGGATGATTCATTATGGGCTGAAAAGAGCACTTTTGATGTGGGCGAGCTGGGAAGAGAAATTGGATGCCTTAGCTAATTAAAGTTTCGTTTTGTTTATTTCAAGAGTTAATTTACGATATTAAATAGGGAGGGGAAGAGAAAATTCAAAACTTTCCCCATGATTTGGTCATTGTATAGGCGCGTAATAGAACCATAATTGAGTTAGTAAATCCGTTTCAGAGAAATGGCGACTGGTTAGTTTGGAAATAATTTACTAATATACTTACATATTAGTTGTTAAGTTAGAAATGCCGTCGAGAGATCGAAAGCTAAATGTCTTGACCTTGGTTCGTATCATATATCTTTAACAAAAACAAAAACAAACAATCAATACTAAATTCTTGCTCTGTAGGTCTGTAAGTATCTTTACACTGAACGCTGTTTAATATATAGAAAATACTTTATGATTTCAGAGTGTGGAAAGAAGCATGAAAAGGCTCTTAATAATAATTAACAAACAAAAAATATTTCTTGACAAAGTAAAAAGAACAGGAAGCAACCTAAAAAAAAGAGCGAATTTTACAACGATTGTATTCAAGCTTGTATTCAACCACGCATCTGTAAGCGTTACAAATTCAAAGAGTTATCGGAGGTCCTCTACAGCAAAGGAATGTGGGTCTTGTATTAGTTGTGCCATATGCCGGGAAAGAAAAGAGTATTACCTTTTCATCGTTTTTCCATACTATAAAAGTCAGACAATTTTGAACAAAAAAACTGATTTCTGAATGTCATTGAGTTGTAAAAAAATCGCCATTTAATTCAGCGTCCATAAACCAAACCGCATGCAGCAACGGTAAGTAACAAGTTCGTGGTTCTGTGGACTGCTGGTGTGCCTTGATATTTGTTGTGCCTGTTTACTACACGATCAGCATTCCTAAGATATTATACACTTAATGTTAGATCCCGAGGGAAACAGTTTTTTTTCCCGAGAGTCCTGATGTTTCCAGAGACTGGTTTCCCGATTGACCTGACATTAAGTGTTTTGTTATATTTCTAGACTTTATATTCAACGTACTTCAACAGCAACAAAAGAATACGCTTTAGCGGAGCGAATCAAAACAGTCGACTCGGTACTTATAAGAACACAAATTTAATTCTCAAAACCACTACGTGAATGATTTACAAAGTACTTTCCTTATGTTATCTGCATCTTTTTCTTCCACTAGCTGCTGTTTCTCTTCTGGGATAACTTTGAAAATCGTTGCTTTTTAGCTTGAGGCTTCATGTTTGTGTTGTTTTAATTGTGTTCATTTACGAAAACGAAAACTGGGAGTGTTTTTCCCGCCTTCGGTCACGACACTTTCCGCCATGCTTTGACCACGTGCTGTAATGTATCCCGAGCCGGGTACATTGCTTATTAAATGTATCACGATCGGGATGTCTACATTTGATTTTAGTCGGGGCCATGTGACCGAGAATCGGCCAATGGCTGTCCGTGTTTAGTTAAGTGATCGTCTAGGAATATAACAACTCAAGTTGTCGCAGTTTTTCGAGTTAGACAAACAGTAAGTGGGCACCCTAGAGGTCCTTTTCATTGAGGCCCCATTGCTGTCTTCACTAATAGTAATAATAGCAGTAGCAAATATAGAAAGAAAAGCAATAATATAACAATAATAATGCCAGAAGGCATTTGATTTGATTAGCGAAATGAATCTTAACAACTGAAATTTTCACTTTGACCTATTATTTGTAATTTTAGTTAACACTCTTTAAGCCAGTTTAAATTTTAGAACGTATACCGCTTTTATCAAGTCTCCGTAACCTTTTAATTTCTGCGCTCACCTGAAGTCTTTGCTTTATCACCCTATTCATAGTGATGGAGGCCGGGGTTGGAATCTCCACCTGACATTGAACATTTGTCACTGCTAAGTAGCAAGCGCTTCTGCTCGAGTTCGTTGAGAAAGTTGGAATGGGGATGGGAAAAAAAAGGGGGAGGCAGAAATGGAAATCTAATAATCAATCCAGAAATCAAAGATCACAAAAGTTGATCTGAATAGACTGAAGTGAAAATAAGCGATTTCAGTTTGCTATTGCGGCATGAGCTGCCTCTTATTTTCCTCTCCTTCAAAATGCAACGTTGACTACTTACATTAACAGATCGTTGTTTGGAATTGTGAATGCACGTGACCCTATACTCTCCAAAGGATTATCTGAAAGCATTCTGAAAAAGAAATACAAAAGTAATCTCGATAGCATTCATTAACTCTTGGTCTCGGTCGAGGAAAGGATCTAAGGGTTTTATTGTAGAACTCCAAGATAAAGAAACGGAACTGGTTGGAGAACAGTTGCCATTAGGTGTCAAGAATGACTTTGCACATGAGGTGCCGTCAAGCAGCTGTGACGCGTGTTCAGGGCGGAAATAAATGGAGAACACTAGTTTCAAAAATACGTGACTTGCTATAAAAAATAGCAACTCTGACAATAACTTGACGTAAAAAGATAATAAATCTTACATATCTAAATCGTAATAAGATGATCAATCTTATGATGCAACATATCTAATTAGTCATTAGGAAATGACAAGTCTAATCTATCTACCTCGTAGAGATATCCACCTTGACAAAAGACGATGAAGTAGGAAAACGTAACTTTGTAATATGTATACTTAAAAATACCAAATTTAGATGCTTACAGTGTAAGTCGTGAATAGTCTAACAAGAATCATTTTTTGGTAAAATTAGATCATAGAATTAGATTTGTCTTAAAAATGACTCAGTATTAAGCAAAAATTTATTGTAGGACGTTGTTACTCAGCTAAGAAACTGTAACGTTTCTAATATTTCGAAAATGTTGTTTATGATATGACCAGTCACGGAGTTCAAGACATGTGCAAAACAAAACAAAAACTATTTGTTACAGTGGTTACTGCTTGCTAGCAAAAATCACGCTCAATGAAATCAAACAAGAGCCATAATATGGCTCTTGCATCAAAGCTCTTTCCCCATGCAAAAAATGTTTTGTTTTCGCAGTTTGGTAGTTCGACAATAGTTCTGAGCTAATTTTTGTAAATGGTTAGAATATGTTGACAGTCGCAAACCTATTAATTTCTTCATACTAATTTAGGTAACATTCAAATGTTGAAAGGTCCATTAAAGGAATCTAAAAATATGGTGTTGGTGAGTTGAGCCCACGCCCGAATCAACTGGAGTATACGGCTGCATCTCGGGCCCTTTTTGCGCAAGGATGAGCGCGAAAACAACGCTAATGTACTTGATATATATTCTAGCGGAACGGAGCGTCGGTGCGCGCAGCGGAGCCCCAGAAGCTCCCATACGTACATTTATAGAAAATGGGAACCTATCCCTTACCAGAAAATTTTGTTTTGACATCAGCGTATCCCAGAGCTCCCGAACACTCGTGCAGACTCTGGGAGCAGGGATAAAAACTCAGTAGGTTAGGGAAGGGAGTCTCAGACATGTACGTTGCGTTCCTTTTTGGCGCAAAATTAACGGTTTTAGAGGCAACCAACGGAGTTGCTCGAGTAAAAATATAGGCTGAAGTTTTTTTCTGTTCGGTAGGAGGACTTTTGTTTCGTTTTAGTTTTTTTTCAAGTCAGGCCTAATTATTCCATGTCATGACGTACTAAAGATTTTAGACAGAGAGACAATGTCAGTGGCCTCTCGTTTGTAAGCTTAAATATACACAAGCTTAATTAAAATTAATTTTCTGGTTGCAAATGGAAAGAGAAAGGTTTTGAACTAACTGTCAACAATGAGCTTGAGAAAGTAAGAGAATGGCTTAACGCTAGCCCCCGGAAAACTAACGCTCAACGTCAGAAAGTCTAATTATGTCTTTTTTCGTCCGCGCCAAAAAAGAATACCTTTATTCCTCTAATTAAGATTTTTAATTCAACTTTAAATACTCGAGTAATTTTAGAGATGAAGGACTTTGTTAAATATTTGGGTATAATAATGATTGATTCTGAGCCATCATGGAAGCATCATATTGACTTTATCTGTCACAAAATTAGTAGATCGGTTGGAAAAATTGCTAAAATGAGGCATTACATTCCACGGCATCTTCTTTTGAATTTATATCATGCACTTATTGCTCCTTATTTAAATTATGGTATCTGTGCATGGGGCAACTGTCCACAGACCTACCTCAATAAGATACTTGTTCTGCAAAAACGTGCACTGCGTTTGATTTATTTTTCTAAACCCAGAGACCATGCAATCCCTTTTTCATTGAATCAAACTGCCTTCCTTTGCAATCTTTGTTCTTTCAACAGTTAAGCTGTTTAATGTATGACGTTCATGCTAAGACAGCTCCTAAAAGTCGTCTCGATAAGTTTGCGAAAAACAATACAAAACATCATTATACTACGCGATTATCTGCAAAAGAATGTTTCCCTATCAAATTTTCTAGAACTGAAAAAATGAAAAAATCTTTTACTAGAATTGGTGTGTCTATTTGGAATTCTATTCCACTTTCTGTTAAGACTCTCAACATATCTACTTACTGGGATGCCTGTGGCAATGCCAGTTATAAAATGGGATTGGTTTTACCTTCTGGCACAAATCGCACTCTGGCGTGTTCAGCGCGTGCGCAAGATATGAGTGTATGCGTAGAATGCGTAGGATAGATCAGCGGACTTCAGCAGAGTACATTCCGAGGAGCTTGAAGCGACTCAAAGCTATTAGCAATCTATCTTCGGTGGAAGCATACGAATGCAAACATACGAATGTAAACGCTGTTGATGGTTAGCCCACAGTCTGAAAGATGGCAAGAGTACATTTTGGAAGTGTTATAGTTCATGAACTATACTATGCGAGAGACCCATTTACAAGCGAACTCTTCCGAGTGAGTCTTTATCAGGAAACCTTTCAAATGTACAGTAAGTGAGCTACCTACTGAATTAGAAGCGCTAAAAGAAACACCCGTAAACATTACGAGCAACTGGATCAGTGAAATTCAACAGAGTTTTTGATCAACAAAACAGCCTTATGGAAGAGTTCAGTACTTCAATAGCCAGCTTTTAGGTAACAATATCCTTGCTTTTACATTTAATTTTTGTATTGATTTCACTGATTTTATCTTTCTTTGTTTTTATCATCATTTATGCAATTATTGTAATCGCGCGTATTTAGTGATCAATCTTCTAATGCCGTATGTAAATGTTTATACAGAGACTGTTGTTATTTCAATAGGTATAAAACAAATCAATTGATCGGAAATGTTTACAACAATTCCGAGGTAACAACAAAGGTGAAAGAAGATATGAGATCTTGCTATGCAAAGTATGTCTTCTTGCTAGGAAAGATAAACAACGTGATCTTGAGCCTAGTCCTTTTGGGCCTTTTTACTGACCGAAATGACGCATTTTCCTACCCTTTCATATACTTCAGCTAGTGAAATCTCTACTCTTTTGTATACCTGAAGCATAATAAAGGTACCCCCTTCGCGCGGAGCCTCCCCATATAGGTCATTATGTGGAGTACCCCACGGGATAAAAAGCGCCATCAGGAGCCCATTCCTGGCGCTATATATGACCTTCGGAATGAACACTCTTATCTTATGCACACGCTAGCCGGTGTATAGACGTCCCTTCTGTGATAGTTCAAAAAATTGAATGAGTTTATTTTCATCCGGTCGGTTCGCAGTGCATAAAAATACTACTGATAACAAACTAAAAAAAAACGTTTTCTTCGCTTAAAAACTCTGTCCATGTCGAACCAGTTTGGTTTAGTTTAGACAATTTAACTCTGTGCGCCGCTCTAACTACAGCTCAATGGTATTGCACGCGATTAAAGAAAATTTCAGATACGCTGAAGCTTTTTTCCTACGAACGGGACGATTTTTTTCATTGTTTTCCTCAAAAATAGAGACAAGCTGTCAAAAAAACAAAAAAAACATTCAGATCATGAACTAGCGATACCGTGTGGCACGAAATTTTTGCGGGTTCTAATTTTGTCGATTTTTGCCATTTTTCCAGCGATCCGCAAAAATAATTTCCCCCCAAAAAATTAACGAAAACATTTTTCCCGCATAAATTTACTCTAGATCTAGTATTTAATATACTCTGACTAAAATTTACTACACAAAAATACAGCACTAAGAAATCGTGTCTGTTCAATTACAACTCGCCTTTTCAATTCAGAAACAAAACGGTATACAGTGAATTACAATACAATACAATACAAATTTTATTGTCAACTCCCTCCCCATGGGAGCTTTTCAGAGACAAGTATTAATAGTACAGGTAATCAAAAAAAGAAAAAAAGAAAAAAAAAGTATCACAAATTGATTATCAATAAACTATTAAGAAACTATTTACAATGTTTAACCCCGCAATCAGTAAATCTGACAGACAAGGGAAACTATTAACATAATCACAAAGTTTTAAAAGGAGTAAAATCATGCCATCTCACAATCACGCTACACTCTTACTTCATAACACCTAGTCGCAAAAATTAGTTTCCAAGAAACAGAAAAAATGCCCAATCCGCAAAAGTAAACAACCGCAAAAATTTCGTTCCACACGGTACACCCACCTAGCTTGCTTTGTATCGACCATCAATTATCATTTTCATTTATTTATAGTTTCAGTTCAACAGTTTAATGAAACCCGTGGGTTGGGGTGGTGTCCGGCATGGGAATGGGTTTAGCAGGGTTATTTCTTTCTTTCATACGCTGTCAGCTGTCTGTTGTGGTAAACTTCTCGTTTTCATATAATACATAATTTCTATCTAGTCTAGGTTTTATGGCAGCCCAGTATACACCTTCTGGTGTCTAGTTTTCGTAAAAAATTAAATCACTACTCCTTAATGTTCTAGGTAATGAAGATAATTATTTGAATGTTAATTATTTAATAGAATATTTTATGAAGTTAACCTGATATGTTGTATATACTTCCAGTTACAATTTTAGTCTTTTTCAAATAACAAAATCCCCTGTACTTGAATTTATTTGTAAGGTGTTTCTTTCTGCGTGTTTTTGTATTTCTTTTCTTTTCTTTTTTCTTATGTAACTTAATAACGTAACTATTTAAAGTCTTGTCCTGTCTAGATTAGCATTATAGCTATTTGCAGGACATAAAGTATTGTAAACTTTATATTTCTTTAAATAAATACATTGTTGTGGTTGTTGTTAGGTTTTATTATAGAGAATACTCAGTTGTTGTAAGGTAAAAGAGTGAGGGTAATTAGCAAAGGTCTTGCTTCGAGGCTCGTTCATCTATTTTAAACGCCAAGAGCCGGCTAAAGAAAAACAAAAGAAACAAACAAACACAAAGAAACAAGATTTCGGAAACATTTTAGTCATTCTAATTGCTGTCTTGAATAAAAAGTGTTGTTGTTGTACATGTTTCATTGAGGTTTTTTTTATGTTTTGATTGTTAGTCATAATTTCGGAAAGTGTTATGCATCCTTTTTTCCTTTCGCGGAATATGTCAGAATGACGCGCGAATGAAATGTCTGAAAATGGTTTAAAAATGGCCTGTGATTTGCGCCTGTGTTTACACATTAACATTGTTCATTCTCGCCGAAACCAAAGACAAGACTCGTGACTAGCACACATTAGCCCATTAAAATACAAAATACGTAAAAGTCATTTTTGTAGACTGCAAAATTATGGTTATTCATTGAGGGGATATGATAAATAAGCTTTTAACCTTTCAGGGTCTTTTCGCCAGAAAAAAAAAAGTATAACTTACAGTTAGGTTACTGAACATCAGATATTGAGATAAAGGGTAGTTTACACGTAATTAACGGTTTGTCGTTCCGATTTTGCAAAGAAAACATATTCTAAACTCCAAATCGGCCTAATTTACCCCATTTGGGTAGAATCCATTTGAGACGGAAAGATTTACCAATAAACATATTAAACTGTAGACTGGACGCCAAAGAGTTCGTGAATGACAACCAGCCTTTATAAAGATTAAATTTCATAGGCTAGTAGCTTCTCAAAGGGGTGTGGTGGGGTGGGGGCGGGATGGATGCTTCGTTTTTAGCCTTGACTAAGTCTATATATTGTAGCAATCCCCTTTCACTTTGTAAATAGTAATTTTGTTGGAAAAAATAATAAACTAATGCTGTTTCCTTCTTTTTGACTACTGATCCTTCTCCTACTAAACATTTTCGGCTACTTCCGGCTTCCGAAATCCCTCGCATTTAATAGTTATACGATGCCAATTGCAAAACCGTTTCTTCTAACAGAAAAAAGACTCAGTCGAACGTAACCTTGTTAAGCCCACTCACTTGGAAATGACAGGATGTTCTTTGTTCTAATGTATCACACGACGATGAACATGCGAGAGTATTCTCCATATAAATTTGGGCCGCATACACGCTTTTTTGGATAAAAAGAAATGTTTAATTTGTCATTTGCAAGGATGGATATGCCAAATTTGGAAGTAGAATACTTCCTTGTGTACTCTCACATGGTGTACAGTAGGGAAACAAAAGATATCAGCAAATGACAAGCTAAATTCTCTCCAAACGGTGTTCTCTCTACAGAATTTATTCACGACACCAACCGTCTTTCCACGCGCGTAAGATTGGAATAGAAAACAATGTCACCTGGTTTTTCTTTTCACGACCCAAAGTTGATACAAGTAGTATCCGTATGAGCTGCAACGCTACGTTAACGTTCGAAAAGAATACGTTAATTGGTTGAGATTTTCTAATGAATCCTTTCATCAAAAATAATAATAACAGCAATAAATTATATTTTCAATAACTTATGGGATAAAATTGATGTTTGTTTAGTTTTTAAAGGCAATAAAGAGGGCCGGATGATCGACCTTTCCACTCAGGTAATCTTTTTGTGATGGTATTCCCATGCAGTGCTCTAGCTGTGAAAATGGACTCAAGTACAACATTTTCTGAAATTTGAAGAGCCATCTTTACAACATGGTAAATATGGCTTCCTTCCAATGCAAAGTTCATCCAGACATACTTACTGCTATTCATTCAAGTTAAAAAACGAGTTACAGTCGGTCGCTGTTGTACGAGTTCAAAAAAACGAGTGGCTCTTCATTGCTCTCAGTTTATCCTCTGCGTTTCTGGATATCAAAAAACTGCTCATTTATTGTAGGTAGGGTTTTATCAAACAATAGAGTGGTTTCTCTTAACTATTAAGGTGATTTGCACGTCTCCTTTTGGAGAGATACAGTATGATAATGCTAGACCTATGATACTATAGTAAGGTAGAAAAGGTATGGAAGGAGATGTTGACTAAAACCAATAATTAAAGACGATCGTTTTACTACAGTGGAACCCGCTTAATGAGGAACACCAAGGGGACATACCATAGTGTCCGTATTAACCGGGTGTCACGAACACACGTTTATCGATGTAAAGACGAAAGCAGACATTTTCACGATCACAAAAAGCGCTGTTTTAATCCCTAACAGTAACAAAATCATCCTAAAGAAACCTTAGGATGTTTTGTCATCATCTCCGACTAAAATTACCAGTGTGTTTTTAACCACGACAATGGAATCTGTTAAATCAGGCGGACTGAATATTAGACAGAACTTGCCGTTCCTTTTATGTTTTCACTGTTAACATATTCAGTCACAGACTGAGTGCGCAGATAAACAGCGTCCTTAAAAACGGAGTTGATGATATAGGTATCAGGGGCACCCAACGTCAATTTTCGGAAAATATCTCTTCGGAAGACGATTTGAGATCTAGAATTTTCGGAACATTTGTCGTAAAATTTCTTGCTTGCCTGCCTCTCCTAGGATTTTCGAACCCCCCCAAAATGGTATAATTACCCATTTTTAAATGATTTTTACCCTAAGAAGGTTACCTAGAATTTTCGGGAGCCTTTTTTCGGGCTGAAATTTTGGGAAAGGTAAGTTTTGATCCCTAGAATTTTCGGATCACTAGACTTTCAGCTAGGAAATTAGAACGGATGAAAAATTTTTAGGGGATGAAGATATGCCTATATCTACCGTTTAAATACTAAAATACGTTTAACAATGCTATGTTTAAGTGGTTTTGAACCATATTCTCGTTGGGTGCCCCTGATGTATACGGGAATATGTGCCAAGGGACAAAGGAGAATGTCCGTTATTATTGATTCAAAATATTTCTACGTTTCGGATTAGCTAAAATTTCATGCATAATTCATCATAACTAGCTACTGTTGACGAAATTTGGAAGAATTTTGGGATATGTGAACTGATGACATCAATCGTGCTGCAATTTGGCGAGATTATTGAACAGTTAGCCAAGAAGACCTGAGGACGAGGTTGAGTTGCTTTTGTTGGGCATACAAAATGGCGAAACATTTCACTCGTTTCACGAGGAAGAAATAGACCAGCTATTGACTAAAAACATAGCAAGAACAGCAAGAAGACAACGCGACGGACCACATCTGCGATTTATTAGAGAATGTTTTCAGAACTGAACAACTCTTTATCTCCTAAACTTACCGATAAAAATGCACTATCGAAGATGAAATTAACATCGATAGAGGTAAGCATGTTTTAGCTTGTTTTTATACTAGGAATTATTTTGAACAAATAATAAATTAAACCATTATTGAGTTCGGCTTTCGTATGATCTGAACAATCTCGGATGGTGTTCTCCGCCTGGTCCTTGAAGCCTCGGTGGTTGAACACCCTCCTCGATCTCCATAATTCTTCAGATGATACAAAAGCCGAATTCAATAATTGCGAATTGTCCCTATTAACCAGTGTCCGTTATATTTACAGTATGAGCTTTAGGTCGGGACAAACCAAACTGCCCGGCGTTATTTACAGATGTCCTTAAGCAGTATACTGAAGTTTCACGGAACTTACATTATTCGAAGATCACTTTGGTTCCTGAAAACTTCAGCTGGGATTTTTGTTAAACTATTATTTTGAAGCAGGCTAAAAGAAAAAGGAAAAAAAGTGGATTTGACGAGAAAAATAGCAAGTTCATTAACGTGAGTAAATTTAATACATATGTGAACGAATAACGCAGTGCACCAAAGAGATGGTGCTTTCAAACTTATGATTCATTCTCTTACGTACATGATTTGTAGGCTTTTCGTATTATCGAAGGCTCCTTCTCGGATTTTCTTGATTTTGTTTCCACCAAGAAATCTGAAATATAAATATAATAGGTTTAAAGACAACTGTATTTCCTCGCCGCATTAAAATAGGACACAAAGAATTACTAATCACACCTAATCTTTCGTGACTTCAAGCACCCCTTAAGTATAAAGGGAAGGTCAATGTACACATGCAAAATAGTTGGAGCTTTACTGTAGGACCTCAAGAAGTTTAAAATCTGAGTCTTATGGGTTTACCTGTCGAAAATGATTTATTATTGGCAGGAGCCCATCAAATGGAGCCTCCATCTCCCATACAAGCCCTTGGAGTCAACCCCTTCCCGAGTAGATTTATAATTAGAACGGTTCCCAGGGGAGACCTCGCGCGCCGACGGTGGGAAGAGCCAATCACAACGAGGAAATGACACTGCTATTGTACTTCATCAAACCGCAGGAAATTCGTTGTTGACAGCCAAACACAATCATAAGCTAGTCAAACGTGACTTTAGCGTTTTTTTTTTCTTTCTAGCGGGTAGATTATACCGTGGAGAGTTTTAAACTCTGACTATGTTAATCTTAATTTTGGTTGCTTGTCTCACATTAAGAGGCCATGAAGCTGGTCTGTTACATGCATAATGATTAACTACTACCTGCAGTCTGTAGTTCTGACAGGATTCGTTTTCTTTAGCCAATTTTTTTGAGCGTTAAGGTTCTTATTTCGGCTAAATGACTCAATATTAATCAAATTTCTAGTTTTTCAAGGCTTTTTTTCCGAAATGCGTTTATCTGAATAAATAGTTGTAGTCCTTGTGGTTGTTTTGTCCGTCAGCTAGTGTGATGATTCCCTGCTATGTTTTGTAACGCCGCGTCCAGCCATTGTCTTCTCGCAAAAAAGTGATTTACAGATGCGAATTCGAAGGAAGGAATTGAGCCTAAACTTCTACATTAACTGCTGAGAATTGTCCTGTTAGTCAGTCATAATTCTTTTGGCGCAGATACAATCCATTTTGTTTTTCTTGAGATAAGAGGGTCTTTGAACTGGAGCGCGATGTCACAAATTCCTCCGTTAGCAAATTACTTTTGAGTTAGCTTCACGGTCGAGCAACTGTTGTCTTCTGTTCAACTTTTCAAGTGCCAGTTTTATCAGGCAACTCTCATGGTGATACAAGTCAGTTGTAAAGGAAGACTGCAATTTCTCAAATTTCGGAACTGAAGTATTCCTCGTTAGTTGCTACTTAGGTCATCGCTTTTGCACGCGGTGCTTAACTCGCGAAATCCACTCCACGGTGATGACAAAAATCAAATGATCCTAGCACTTTTTCGGCGCTGATCATCGAAAAGTTCCAAATCGTCCACAGAACGCTTAATCGTCGACTCTTTTCAAGGTACATGCTTAAATGTGGGATGTATGACGGCAAAAAAAAACACACTCGCAAAGATAACCTTTCCGTGATCCTCAGTTCGCTGCCTTTGTCCCATCGCTTCATGCTCAGTCTCAGTCGGGTAATTCATTAACTTTTATTTCATGATACCCAGATCCCAGCGGCTGTAAAATTGTAAAAATGGACGTAAAGGAAAAAAGGAAAACGATCGAAGGACGGGCTTCTGAGTTCGACTGCATCCAATTTTATTTTCTCACGGTGACACACGAGACTCACGGAAATATGACACTTTTTGCGGGAAACAAGCCGTTCTATTTATAAATCTACTCGGGAAAGGGTTGACTCAAGAAATTAATTGATGGGCTCCTGTTATTGGCTATAACCTCAGGACAGATTATAGCTGAACCGAAATTTGGCACTCATAAAGAACCCATTGTCCTCAACATTTACAAGTATTACTATTGTGTTTATAAGTCACGTGATATGTCACGTGATCATTTTCCTTAAAATCTTAAATAATTGACAAATTAGTGGCGAGTTTAAGAAAAGAAATCAGTCAGTTTTTCTCATTCATATTAAACATTACTAACACTTAACGTCTGAAATGACTGTCCATTGCACTTCAATAAAAAAAGTTATGAAGGAAAACATCATTTTAAATGCGCAAATTTAATCTTAGATTATTTGGAACTTTCCTTTTAGATCTTGAGTACATTCATTCCAAACATAGAAAGTAGAATATCTTTACCCTTTATCGGAAACACCAATTTATTCATCCAAACAAAGTAAATTCGTCACCAATTCACCGATTTCCTTCATTTTAAATTTTTGGTCAGGCGACCTGTCACGTGACCATAATTAAACGTTAAGGCAAAGGAAGACCTCACAATTAACTTTTGGGGAAAAACTGCATCTTGTTTTACTCGTTTTTGTTTCGTTAATGAGTGGCTTAGAGCTAACGGTCTGTTCTTTTAAAGGCTGGGTCGGTTGCAGCACCCATACAACAGCTTCCACATAATCACCATTTTCGAACTTCATCACTCCCTCACTTTTCCTTATTCAAGAAAATGATTCATTAAGGGTCATGAATGGTCTATAAAGAGTTATGCCAATAGTAGCGAGATCTCTGCTATGTAAACGCAAATAGTTGACACAGCTCGCTTTGTTTGCAAGCCAGAAGCCGGCTAACTTTCGACGACGCCAAATGTAATAACATGCTTTAAAGGCATCTCAACCACTCAGCCCTGAGAAATTTATAACATCTTAAAATTTTTAAACATTTTGTGCGAAAATATTCGGAATTCTAGCACAATTCTGGCTAAATTCGGCAAAAAGGCATGCATCACGAAGATCCGCGTAGCTCGACGGTTTCGTTATAACTGAGCTACTTGATAATTCGCCCCATGAACCTTTGCGAACTGCGGTCCGACCTCCTCTGAATAACTTCAAAACCGTTAAAGCTATGACCACCAAACTAAGCTACTTGACGTCACGACGTGTACGTCAAGATTGATGTTACCATGAAAACGGATTTTTGATGGCCAAAAAAAAGTTTTATTTCTTTCTTTACTATTTAAATTATTATATTATTATTTTTTCGAAGAAATTACAACTGTTGATGAAATCAAGGCTTTTGAGGGGCTAGTTTGAGAAAAACCATGAGTTTGATATGGTCAGATGGCAGATCATGGCTGAGATTAATTTTCAACAGTATTCATGGCTTTCGGAATTCTATATTTTCCAGATTTTTTTTCCCACTTCCTTAGCATCCTTTTATACTCAGATCAAGTTTCGTATTAAGAACACGTTAATTCAAAGACAAACATTATGTCTAGACACAACGTTTTTTCTTTTTTATGTCGAGCCATGTGAACAGATAGTCTGCTACACAGCCGTTTTCAGTGTCGTCACGCAACGCTCCTCCCCACAAACGGCTGCGGAGAGTCGAACCACATTCCTTTTCCTTTCTATCTGTGGTCTAACGAACAAACCAGTCATGCCTGTATGAAACTTGACAATACGTGAGCTGCAGGGCGCTAGGAAGCGGACACGCTTCTCAGTTTTCGACAAATCAATCAATCGGCGCTGAAGTTGAACGGGCTCTGTGTCTGCAAGCAACGAGAAGGTTAATCTGCAGAAAAGTTTGTTTTAAGCGGTTAACAAAGTACCAAGTGAAAAAAAGGCTGTTACCAGGATTGGTTGTTTGTGTTTTTTTTGAACGTGCATATGTATAATGAATTTCATGTGCCGGATGTGCTCATTGTGTTGCTGTACATGTGAAGAATAAACTCTCAGGGGTACTGATTCAAACAAAAGCAATCTTATAAATCATCAATGAGCGATTTTCCGAAACTATACCTGGCAAATTTATAAGCACATCCATGTTTTGCATGAAACTTGCTCGACTTGCTTGCTGCTGCTGCTTATCTCATAAATTTTGAATAGGACTCGGTAACAAAACGCTATTCTAGTTGATTGCTTGTTTTCAGGCGATGATTTTGATTGTTCTGTCATTTACACATTGGGCACCGATAAAAGCAAAGCTGTGATTGGAGGAGTCACCGTCATAGGCGTACGGGCCGGGCGGGCGAGGGGGGCTGCAGCCCCCCCTAAATTTTGGGCAACTCAGTTTTCTGGGGCAGCAAGAGAAAATTTAGGCAAAGCCAGCTTTTAAAGACGTCTCCATGGTTATTTAATTATTTTGAAGACCTGACTAGCCTGAAGTCGGCGTAATAATCCAGTTACATTCACACGAGACAGTGGTTACCTAGCATGTGATGAGTAATTTATATATTTGTAGTTTTTTATTGTTGGGCACTATAGTGCATTGCACTAGCTGGAATGGGTTATTTCCAGTTGTGAATTGATTAGAATGCGGCTTTCGCATAACTTTCTAGAATCATTTCCACTCGAAGAACAGTGTATGGTAGATTTCATTAGCAATGGGTCCGAAAATGAAGAAGTGGCTGACTGATTCTCAGTTTGAATTACGAGAAGAATCTGAATTCTTTTAAAAAATCTATCGTTAGGTTTAAAATTATTCGCTAATTCGGTAAAATAGACGAAAATGTTTACAAAACCGCTAACAAAGAGCGCCTTGATTCATATACTAGTCAAATCCCTCTTTCTAGCAATCGGGCAGAGCTATCTCCACGGTCTTTCACACACGTTTAAATAGACTAAAACTACTATGAGGCTAAATTGCATGTCAAAAGGGCTTCGTTTTCTACAGATGACGGCCAAACATCAAGATTTTCCTTTTCTTACCGTATTTCTTACGGTGAAAACTTCATCCCAAAATATTTCGATAACGCTCTTACAGATTTTGCGTAAACTTCATGAACATCGAGGTGACCGTATTAGAGAAAAAAGCTCCTGTGAACGATTTTGTTAGGTTCCCAATGCCTAGAATTATTGCTGGAGAAAAATAGGTTATGGCGTCATTTCCTTGCTATGACAACTCCGGTGTCATTGCAATCCTGATCATGACAAATTTTCATCTTAATACAACTGTGGTGGCAGTTTTTTCCAAATGTTTGTTTATGGCGACGTAGTTTATGCTCAAACTTGGTATTGACCCTGAAAACTAAATGTATCGAGCCACCTTCATATGCCAGTACCAAGAGAGAATGTCTCTTGGCCAGTACGGCCTATGTTGTTGTAATATGGCCCTCGTTTCTTTTCGAATCTTTCGCAAAAATTTGGGCAACTAGCGAGATTTTTTTGTGCAAATGGTTTACCCCCCCCCCCCTCCTGGCAAAAAAATTTCTCGTACGCCTATGAGTCACCGTACCGCAAACGTGGCGCGAACACCTTCCAGAAAATGGGAGCTGAATTCTAATTGGCTAAACGCGAGAAAGGAATGTGGTTCGATTCTCAGCAGTCGTTTGTGGGAAGGAGCGTTGCGTGACGACCCTAAAAACGGCTGTGTAGCAGACTAGTGACCAGATAACCCTTGGGGATGTTCGTATCAGGATCGAAGATTGACCAATAAGATTACAGAGCGGTTCTTGCATAAAAGTAAAAGCGCTCGGATTATTTGTCCTTCTATCCCTCGCCATTGAAACCTGCCGCATTGAGGAAGCGTTTTTTTCCGCCACCTCCCCTATCACCGTCCCACGGGTTGCCTTTCTCACTTCTTAATAATAATAATAATAATATTTAATACTTATATTGCGCTTTTTCTATAAAAATACTCAAAAGCGCATTACAATATTATTAATAACTAAATTAAAAACCAGTAAAATTACCCGGTAAAATTACAATATTTAAAAATATATAAATAAATAAATAAATAATCTAACTAAAAGCCTTTTTAAATAAATATGTTTTAACAGAGCGTTTAAAAGAGTCGATTGATGTTTCCTGTCTTATTGGCAGAGGAAGACTGTTCCATAAAAAGGGGGTAGCCATCGATAACGCGCGATCTCCCAAAGTCTTCTTCGTTCTTAGCCGAGGTCTTTCTAATAATATACCATTATTGTTACGGCGCCTTAAGATAGCTAGGCGCAACACCGTGAAGAATCTTAAATGTAACAAGGAGAATCTTAAAATCTACGCGCAAGCGCACTGGTAGCCACTGGTAGCCAGTGCTTCCTTCTCGATATGGTAGATCGTTTTCTGTATTACGTCATGTAAGGGCGTTTTTTGTCGCTTCACGTTTTGCAATATATGTCAATCTGTTTAGATTTCTTGTTTGGTTACTATCCAACTGAGATATTAATTGATAATCTAAATCATTTTTCGCTTAATTCACTCAATTGTCTCAATCTCTTAACACTTCAGTCGGTTAAAACTGAGCAAAGGTAGCGCTGATATTGCTTGTTTTTGGAACGTGCTTCGATATAAATTGGTTTTATGTAAAATGGAATTTGAGTTGACAATTGCAAACCTTTTCGCTCCTTTCCTGGCCATTTTCATTGTTTTGGGGAAACTGCCTCAATTGTTCGCAAAACAAAAGTTGCGATCACCGACGCGTAGCGAAATCATCGACCGCGAAATTCAAAACTGACTTCGGCAGCCACCGTAGAGTTACAAATGCCGTCTTTGAAGGGGTGGGGTGTGGAGAAAATAATCGTTTCAAATAGCCTAGTTGAAATTACCTTAAGGGGGAGGAGTGGGTCAATTTGTCCTGAAGTGGTTTCTTCCTAAGCTTCAGAGTGGATTTACACTGTCTCGGAAAGGTAGCGCGTAAGCCTCAACTTCGCCTCCGCCCTAGGGACGAGGTTTCGTAAACCTAAAAGTTAGACCTCGCTCAGCTTAAAAGTTTACGCGTGATCTTCAATACAATGTCTCTATTCTTTTACGCCTGTAAAAATTTACCTGCGTACCTGATAATGGAAATCCATCTAAAGAGTAGAAAGATTCTGTCTGACAGTTTAACAATAAAGGAGTATTTTAAACCCCTCCACAGCACAAACAAAACTTTTTAAAGCAAACATCTGAATAAAGTAGCTGGAAAGCTACTGCTGTCATGCCTTGCGCACTCAGATGTAGGTCGGTTGAATGCAACAATAAAATTTAATACTGTGACTTTCAGGTACGAAAACAAGCGTCTCCACTGTAGCACGACCACAGCAATTTCCATTCCGGTAGCGCCAAGATAAACTTAAACGCTCTTAAAATTATCGCCTTGTCACGTTCTTGTTCTTTCCTCCCAGTGACCAACAAAACTAAAAACTGTTTTAAAGCTCGCGCTGTATCGACCACGCCTGCTTTGTGTTGCAAATGTCATCTTTTTGTTAATAAGGGACCGACCATTAGAAAAGTTATGGGGGGGGGG
>BOPM01001123.1:51347-63122 GCA_022179025.1 Porites australiensis
AAAAAGTTTGCGTTTACTAGCGTTTGCGTTTACAATCGTCTTCGTGTGGACAGGGCCTTAGTTAAACGTTTTATGGAGGGAATGTCGTACGTGTTATCGTTCACTTTTTTTTCAATGCCGCTCATTTTCACCTTGAATTTGCGGCCGCTACCATTTCTCATTTTCTCACCACCGCTACAAAATTTTCATGTTGTTCTCCCAACAAAAAAATGTCTCCCTTATTTTTTATCTCTCGCTCTGGATCTCTGTCGCCCTCTTTCTCGATGAGCTTCGCTGGGCTGCCTCCTATTTTCCCTTTTTCTCTGTCTTTCTCTTTCTCTTTCTCTATATTCCAAATTTGTGGACATGACAATTAATCTAAGCTTAATACTTTAGACAACAGGGATACAAAAACAATTTATGCCTTCCGTTTTCGCCTTTATTGACTCTTAAGTTGTCTCTGCTTTTCAAGACGCGGGTGGCTATGCGATTTCCCGCCAAAAAAACCTTGAGTTGCATTTGGGTTGCCATACCTGTTGAATGAGTTATTTTACATAGGTATGCCTGTGGTGCGGACGGACGGTCGGTCGGTCGTTCGGTGTACGGTCACGTGATTACCGAGTTTTCTAGGATGGATAGATTTTCTTAGCAATGGGGCTCCGCCCACGTGCGCGCGCTTCGTGGAGCTCCGCTACAAATTATGACTTTGACTAATGGTCGCGGGTCGAAGGTCGAATGTCGCGGGTGAGGGTGGAAGGTCTAGGGTGGGAAAATGATTCGCGTCAAATTTAAGTTAGTGTTCGAGGTAACAGAGTAAAAATGACTGATTGCACCAGCTTAACGGAAAAAAATGCACGACACTCTTCGGTAGCCAATCTACAGGTTACGAATGTTAGAGTCAATATAATACTGTCTAAAAAAAGGCCTGAAAGAAAAAGCTGGCCGACTTTTGTTTTCGTTGTAAGTTTATTATTTCTTCTTTTCCGGGGGTACCCAACCAAGATGGAAAATCATGGAAATGTCGGGGAATAGCGGGGTATAACAATACCCCCTGGGATGCAGGGGTTCCATTGGCGGGCTAAAACAAAAGTGTCCTCCATCGGGGAGGGTATAGATATTTTCTGGTCAGGAACTACGTAATGATAGAAAAGAAAGCAAACCTACAGGATAGTCTGTATCTGAGGTCAGTTAGCCCATAAAACGTACCTGCAAGGAAAGCTTTCCTGATTCCTTCAACAGAGTCTTGCAAAGTTAGCAATGGTCCTTTTAAAATGTTCAAAAGTTGATACTTGGCCCTCGATCTTTTTGTCCCTGTTTGAAAGATATATGTAGAAAATGAGGACAATGTACACTATGAAAAGAAACGTCAAAAACAACGGATTTTTACCTACAAAACAAAAAACCTGAATCGGATCGTCAGCATCCCCTAGGGGTAATAAATTGTCCATGGGTGAGATGTGAAATCTTCCTCCCTTAGTATCGTGTCAAATGTTTCCCCATCGTACGGTATTTCATAAATGTATGTTTGCACTTGATTGATTTGTGGTTGTGGCTGAACAGTACCATGATGATACGCCACTTGCACATCTTCCATAATGCACCTTATTTGCCCCCCAAAACTTTGCATAAGCATTGTTTTCAATTTCTCTTGGGACGGCTGTAATACCACGCAGGAGAAAAGAAAAACAAATAAGGTGCATTATGGGAGATGTGCAAGTGGCGTATTCTTTATTTTCATGAAAAGCCACAGGACAACCACTCATGAAGTTAAAAGCAAAAAAACAATGATCAACAAAATTTACGCATAAAAATTAGTTGTCTTTCTTGTAAGGAGTGAAAATGACTATGACACAGGACAGGTTTCTAGCTGGTGTCTTGTGTACAAAAACACTCCTTAAAAATGATTACAGCTCCTACCATAATCATTTTGAAAAACAGTTTTGAGTAATGCTGTTGCAGGATGGAAAAAGGCTGATTTTCCCTATTTTGCAGACTGGGTGATCTTAACCACTAGTGGTCATTTGAAAACGTTTTACACCAGTGTATTGCTAAAGAATTTAGACATTTAACTGTCGTCAAAATATTTTTTCTTTTTTTGCAGGCAAGAAACATTGTTTGGCTCAGTAAATTTCCTATACAACGGACCTGACATTTAAATTGTATTTGACGTCCGTTATCTAAGATTAGTGTGTTATTCTACCATAAAGCATTTGGCATTTTGAATTTTTACAGTCAAATGGACAATTCTCCCAAAATGGTGAACACCAGAAATATTTCTGGAATGAGGCTCCGTCCACGCTTGGTGCTTCGCGCTGCACGTGGAGCTCCGCTAAAAAAGGCAGGGCCCGTCTAAATGTGCTTTGAAAAACTGGCTAGCTAAATTCAGCTTAAATTTCTCAATGAACACAGGCTCAGGTATAAAAAGCATACATGCCATACCTAAAGAGATAACTACATGTAGTGATCACATGATCAATAGTCCGGCATAAATTACCGTATTTCCTCGAAGAATAGCCGTCCCTCGAATAATCGCCCTCCTTTGATGTAAATACTGAAATAATCGATTCCCTAGAATTATCACCCCCTCCCCACCCCTCTCATCATCTCTTTCTTTTATCCCCTCCCTGTTGAGTTGAAGGGGAATCTGATCAGGCAAAACTGATCAGTAACAATTCAAGCTCTGAAAATTAATCAAGGAACCAGTCCTGGAGCACTGTTAAAGTCCATGTTCAGCACAGATTGTGTATTTGATGTAAAAAAATATTTAGGACACGACTTTCCGTGAGCAATGTTTGAAATAATCACCTCCCTCAAATAATCGCCCCCTTCTGATGCAAATAAAGAAATAATCACCCCCTATCTATTATTCGAGGAAATATGGTATGGTAGCCGAGAATACAAAGACAAGTGAGTTTGGTTTTGTCAGAAAATTGGCCTAAAGCTGGCAGTTTGGTTAAGTGGTACATGTCCTTGGTCAGTATAAAATTGTGCTTGACAAAATTCACCTTGAAAATTAACTTGCATCATGCAGATTGCAAAGTTGTATTATGCAGTTGTAAAGTTATCGTGTAACCCGCAACCTGACCCCGTAGTGTACTGCCATATAATTATGGGCTATATATGTATGTGCCGCTGTGAAGGGTATGGTTATCAAGCCATTTACTCTAGGATAGGGTATATAAATCAGAGAGTTAGGGTCTAGAATAGGATGTTGTTTTCCAGGAAACGTATCTGAGCAATTGGTTGAAGATTTTACTCTAGACTAGTGAAACCGGGAATTGCCACTAAACAAACCTGTAACCTGCATTATGTTTTAGCCCTGCCACAATGAAAATCAGATATTAACTCCTGTTTTTTTTTTACTATTATTTTCAGGAATTATTGCTGTATTTAGTTTACATACAACAATGGTTTTCATCACACTGATTTTGGCCTTGCTTTTCCTTGGCTTGTACATTGTGCTGTACAGGAAATTACGGCTTAAAAGTAATTATTGATAGCAATAAAAGAACTTTTGGGACCAAAAGAATGCATAACCAATATTATAAAAATTTCCCAATAATTATTTTCCATGAGCTGCAAAAACTCTGTTGTTAGAGATTCTGCTAATCATAAGATCTTAATAATAAGCAGAATCTCTCAGAATTTTACAGGGTTCTCAATAGAAGGTGGCACCCGGCGATTGATCACCGCTTACTTTGGGATTTATAGCCGCTTACTTTGTGTTTAAGTCGCTTTTCTTTGCTTTGTTTTGACACCTCTGGCTTTGCTGAAGAGCCTCCTACTTTATCAGTGATCACCTCCTACTTAAAAATCTATTGAGAACCCTGATTTTAATTTTAAAATGGTGTTACCGCAGCTGGAAAAGCACCAAAATATGATGCAAGTTCCCGAAAAAATACAGTCCACTCTCGCTAATGGCCACCTCTGTAAAATGGACACCGCAGCTAGAGTTGGTCCCTGCCTTTCTTGAGTCCTTTCATTTGACTCTCTATTCAAATACAGAAATCTCTCTAAGATGGATGTGAGTTAGTGCTCGGGTCCCAAAAGTGTCCGTCTTAGCAAGAGTTGACTGACATGTTTACCAACATCACACACAAAAAAAGATTTAAACAGAACTGTACTCAATACCTTCACTTTCATCTTCTGTGGCACATAGCATTTGTTGCTTCCAATCCTCAAAATTAAGCTGATGAACTTCTTCCTTCCCATCAAGTCCAGGTCTTAGCTCACAGCTCCTTGGACATTTTGTAAAAATTCCTCCCAAGTTCTGCATTCCCGCGATGTAAAGTACAACAACTGTCAAAGCTGATTTGCTCCCCTTGCCTTCAACAGGAAAGAACGTAAGATCCCAATGAACCCCTCTTTTGGGGATAAAGCACCATGCTTGGCTCATTTTGTTAACAATGGAGGAAACTTTTCCGTCAAATTCGTCTTTACTGTCTCCTTCCAAAAGCTGGCCTGTAATCTTTCCAGTTTTATCATCAACCCCCAAAACTATCATTCCACCGCTTCCATTACCAAATGCTGAGATCCACTCTCTTATCTGGTCTCGCTGTGTGCGGTTATTGTTGTGCAACAGTCCATTATTTGAAGGGTAATATTTCAACTGAATTTGCTTTGACTCATGGAACTTAAGAACTGTATTGAACATGAACTTTTCAGGCAAGGCAGGAAGTTTCTGGATAGGAACCTGTGGAACACTTGTAGAATTCTTCCTTTGTTTTAACAGTTTTAAAACTTTATCATATGTTGCTGGTAACTTTTTGGCATCAAGAGGTGTAAACAAATTGAACTCTACGGTACACAAATGATTTGGTGCTTTGACAAAAAGGAAGATTTCATCACCATTGATTATACGATCAAAAACGTCATCATAAACACTGGGTTTTATCATTGTAATCAATTTTTCTTCTAAGTTGGACCAAAAATCATCCAACATTTTCAGAGGAGTAACTTTCTTGTTGTTTTGCCAGCCAGTGACTTTGATGTTCAAAACTCCTCCTCCTGAATTTAGAAGAGCGCAAATTGAATCCAGAAGAGCCTGTGAAATTGGTTTTCCAATGTCTACTTCATATTTGAGAATGGTATCAGCGAATTCCCTGAAAAAAATAGGGGTATCAGATCGATATCATACTGACCATGTGTACTGAGAAAGAACTACATACAGACCGGTGGAGAAATAGTCTCCATTGCAGCCGTTATTAGGGACGTCACGCAACGCTCCTCCCCACTAGTGGGGAGGAGCGTTGCGTGACGACCCTAATAATGGCTGCGAAGGAGACTAGTGGAGATGGGGAAGGTAAAATTATTTATTTCTGACCACCAAAGGAGAGTAGTGAATAGCTACAATTGTAGCTGTGGTTTCAGAGAATAACCATACCCTTGTACCAATCTCATAAAGGGTCACTGTCTAGAAGTTAGTGAGCTTATGCAACAAGAGCGCAGAAAGAAGAGGACGGCAAAATGTTTGTGTGTGACAAACATGACAGGGCTATTACTTGCGTGTTAGACATCATCTGTAAAATAATGATATCGCTGTGTTTAGATCGTTTAAAAAAAGATCTGCTTAAAAGAAGGTGAAATTTAACAGGGAATATTTATTTTTTCAAACAAAATTTTGGTCACTTGTCACAGAAGGCTGCTGTGTTCTTTCCTTTGCCCTCCTGTTGTGTAAGTTCACTTATTGCTGGTTTTCAGTGTCACGCCATTCAAAACAGATCAAAATAAAATAGGTAAAGTCCAGAATCTGGGAAATGAAAGGAGGTACATATACAATTAGGCCCTCGCCAAGATTCAGGTCAGAGGAATATTTCATATATGAGATATCCGAAGAAATGTTTTACCCAAATTTATAGAGATTTGTATGGAGATGCCATGTTAGTGTTCACCTGGATGAGCTCCAACATGGCGGACGGAAACCAACAGAAACATCTGTTACCGAGTTTTGCTACAAAAGAGTGCTGTATTATTGAATTTATTCTTTGAGAAACTCATAGACATTAAAGAAATATTTTTTCTACTACATGAACTGTTTAGATAGCAAAATTTCCTGAAATAAGTCATTTTTTTTAACCTCCATGACTGCTCTCTTGGTCGTCATGCAAATGCCGCATCATGAAGAAGCTTAGAAATTCAAGCGTACTCTATCACAACACCAAGAACCCTTTTGAAGTGAAGATTTGTATGAAAATTAGTTTTCAGCTGCACTAATGCATCGTGAAAGTAACGTAGCGTCATGTGAAAACCAACAACTGAGGGAAAAATGAGGTTCTTAACTCATTAATTTTATTTTGCCCCTAAACTTTTTCCCCAAAAAAGGCCAATTTACATCTAATTCTGGTCATACACTGTATGCCAAAAATAAAGATTCCAAACTACCAAAACTGTTAAGTTTAAAAGATAATTAAAAACTTACTGCTGCCTTTTGTTTGTGTCACTAAAATTAATCAAAGCTTCTGAAGTGTGGGCATGCATGCACAGAAGGCACAGCAGGTTCACTTTTACCTTTTACTTAGTAATACATGTACCTTCCAATTGGACATGAATTTTAATAATACACATAGGATTCTTTTAGGTGTGAAGAGTTTCTGGAAAAACCCCAAAGAATTTTAAATTGTTTAGAAGTACATTTGTACTGATCTGGTGAATTGGGAGGTAGAAACAGAATTTCCATTTTCTGGTCAACTTTACAGTTTGTGTGCATGTTTTTTTTCTGGTCTGTTTCACTGTTATATGCTCATTATTTTGGGTATCCAACATCACTCATTCAATCATCACCAGTTTGTACAGTATAATGAGTAAATTCAATGAATGCAGCAGAGTAAAGAATTACAGTGTGACTTCTATAACCGGAGCCACCTACACAAAGTTGACTAATTATTGGATGACAGGAAAATAACAATACATTCTGAGAAAGATATAATGTAGTTGTCAATCATAATTCCCACATAACAAAATAACCAACATGGATCAAAACCAACCATTTACAACCTACAAACGTGACCTTTCAAACCCAATCTTCTCCCTAAATTTTAGCTCAGTAGGTACTGAACTATTCCTGACTGGTAAAGACCAAAAATATGTGTCAGAGGCATAATCTCCTGGCATGAGGAGGTGCTTTGCATTCATGAAGGCTTTTACTTTCAAGCTTTCTGTCAACCAATTGACTGCAAAGTATTTTAAACACTCAAAACAAAAATTTTGCTAACAAAGGCGGCCGGGCCCAGAAAAGAAGGAAACCACGAAATCTAGAATAGGAACGGGCATGGGAACATAGGAACCGTAAACAGAACCAGAGTAATGTGAAGGGGAACCTATACAAGAACAGGGACACCATTCATTAATTTAATTCTAATTCAATTTATATGAAAAATAAGAAAAGTACATGCAGCCTGGGATGATGCCCTCCCCCTGATCTCTCTATATACGTGTTTTATAAGGGACCTGAATAGCTGGAGGTTACCGCAACGAGAAGGTCAAAAAGCACCAAGCTTTCAAAGTAAAGCAACAGTTTTGCATGCGCATTGTGCTTTCTGTCAGTTTCTTCACCGTCTATGCACAACTACGATGTGAAATCATGATCAAATATTAAGTTCTCTTGAGAACATCAACGCAGGGTGACAAATTTTATTGTGTCTGTCTGAGCTCGGACGTGAAGGTCCTCTCTCTTTAGCTCCAGCTTCATTTCCCAACCTTTAAAGGCTGGCCAATGTTATTTGGAATTAATGAGAAATAGTTTGAAAGGACCCAAATTCAATTTTTTAGTGGCACTTTCACTGGCATTGCTGTTGTCAGATCTTAAGGTTCCTTTTGTCTCCTGTGTAAACAGGACAACCACCAGAGAGGTTTATTGAGTTGCCATAAAATTCAGGTTTGTTCCATACATGTAGATATATTGTATTAAACTAACCTGGGAAGTTGACCAGGAATAGACTGTCTACAGATTAAAAAGGGTATTAACACCTCCTCGCTCCCATCCCCATCCCAGCCTGAGCCAACACTTCATCTACCGCTGGGCACAATTCAACTGATTGCATTCCCTCCTAATTTTACAAATGTATGTAATTGACAGTCCCAAAAACACAATGTACCACAGGCTATTAAGATAAAAAAGGCTAACTAGATTCACACTTCAAGAGTGTTTTCTTGTTTCTTTTATTATTTCTCTGTTTTTTTTTTTTAAATTCAAATCACGATTATATCTTTTTCTTTTCATATTTCTATGCACTGTTTTTAATCCCCTTCTTATTCCGGTTCTGGTTCCTGTTCTCTTCTTTTCCTTATTATTTTATTCACATATACTAAAATAAGAATTGCTAAAACCAAATTAAAGAAAATTAAGATAAATAATATGTTATGTTGTCCGGCTGTTTTTATATAGGTTCCTCTTCCCATTACGGTTCCTGCTCCTATTCCCAATTCCGGTTTCTGGCTTTTCCAGACGCCCAGTGAAGGCTGCCTTTACAGCTTAAGAGTCAATTTAGTAACACAAGTCGCAGAAGCTGCAAGCTTTTCCTGCTAGTCAAGAAAGTCTAGAATTGAGAGAGAAGCCGATTAAAAAAATTGTTAGTATGCAGTGCTTTGGAAGGTACCAGTCAGCGGAAATGGGCTTTGAAAAAGTCTAAGAAAATGGCTGTGTTTACTTTTTTACTTGCATATTTTTTTCAACAACTTATTTGATTTTAGTAACACTTTATGTCAAGCGGTCGCAGGTGGAAAGAAGTGCTGCTTCAAGCAATAAATTTTACAGTTTACCACCTGATAAGGAGAAAACCTGCAAACCTGCTGAAAAAAGCCTGTTTCCTGAGAGGTCTGTCAGAGCGTTCACAAAGGCAAAAAATGTAAGAGTCAGTCACATTAATTTTGAAGTTGATTTTGCATGTTTATTGCAAAGCTTGTTGCAAACAGTTACGTCTCCTGAGTGTTACATGTAAAGTTTTGTTCAAAAGAGAAAAACATTATCTGATGAAACATTTTGCTTTCTTGAATAGCGCTTGCTATCAATATTTAAATTTTGTGCTTCGAGAAACTTAATGTTTTTTTTTTGCAAGCAGCTGATCAGCCCACAACCAGCTTTCTGGAATGTATTATTATTTTCCTGTCATCCGATTGGTCAACTTTGCTTCTGAAGGTGGCCCTGGTTACGGTACTATAGTCGCAATGAAAAAACAATCTTATGATTATAATATTTGGGCTTAAAACTAAGAAAAGAAAATTGTAGAGAATGACGGATCTTTGGAAAACAGACAAAATTCCAAAAAATAATCTTGTCTCACTTCCCACTGTACAGTGTGTGTATGTATGTGTAAAACCTTTGAATAATTAACAATTATTCCACGAGTGTGCATTGGATATGAGATGGTCGATACAATTTCGCCGATGAGACATGTAGCACTGAGTTGGCTATAATCATTTCTTAGTAAAATCCAACTAGTGGTCTATTATCAATGCTGCGTTCTGATTGGTTGAGCTATTTATACTATGATTGTTATAGCCCACTAGTAGCGAAAAGCGCGAGCTTTTTGGCGGCAAAAAAGGATTAAAGTCTAGCTTTAACCAGCTTAATTTTTTTTTAGTCTCGAAATCTTTGACCAACTAGTTGGAGTTTACTAAACAATAATTATTATTCGTCTCACCCTCATGGCCTCTGAGTCAATAGCCCATTCGGCCTTCAGTCTTATGGGCTATTGACTCAGAGCCCATATTCCGGCTCGAGGAGTAATAGTTAAATATCCAACAAGCACAAGTGGAATATATAATTTTTTTTTATAAAAAAATGCCCACAAAAATTATTGAGAATTCTTCCTTTCTTTATTTGTAAACACAACCAATTTTTGCAACTTGTTTTTAATTTTTAGCAGACACATACAGTTACCATAAATATTTGGACCTGTACATATTTGGTATAATGGCTGTACAATGATGGCTAAGCAAATCAAAGCTCTAGAATTGCATTATCCAATGGTTCAGTTTTTAATGATACATGTAACGGTCATCACAAAAACCCTTCCAACTGAAATGAAGACTACAGTGGTTTGTAAATGCCCAGAAAAGTTTTGCCTTTTTTGCATACATGCACCTGAACTGCCAAAGCTAATTAAATTTGGTATCAGGAACAAACATAGCTGTTATACAACTGTACAATATGTACATGTAGGTAAATGCTTGATTTTAAAAATAGTACACAGCATGTTTGGCAATTTTGGTTCTAATTGGCCAGACCAGAAAATGGCACAACTACATGTATAGCTGTAGCTTCAACCAGCTTTTTTGGCAAATATCCAAGAGACTGTATTACATGGTATAGTGTGTATATGTACAACAACCTGTAAATGATGGGGTCTTTATAATACCCAAAGCAAGGCAAGAAATGGCTGTGAGAAAACATGGATCAATTTGGATTGGGTCAAGTTCTGCAAACCTATCCCCAACCTTTCATGGAAATAAAGAATAATGTTCATATAGTAGCTTGAATCTGTTTTTTTTTGAAAGAATTGGGTCCAATTTAAGGTAAATTCTCCACAATGTGTTTAGCCAGGGAATACAGCTGTCTCTCCACCCTCCTCACTGCTAGGAACTTTTCACAGGAGAGATGTCTGTACTTCAGGCCCAAAAGTTCCATAATGACAATGTAGAATTATTCTGAATCTGCTCAACAAGCTCTAATTGGTTGACATATTTTATTCTAATCTTTTAGTAGCTATTGTGAGAATGACAGACCAAAGACAAAAGGTCACAAACAAAATATAAAAGAGTCACTACTTATGGAAATGATCTTCTTTACACTTAAAAAGCATTTGAGTTCTGAGACTGCCCACTCACAGAAGAACTGAAAACTTTTAATACATGAACATATAAAATAACAGGCCAGAGGAAACAAACTTGAACATCTGGAACCCCATAACTACCAGACAAACTATGCAAACATTGATTCAGGTTATCAGAATTTTGGGGGCTTAATTGCAGACACCTACATGTATCTATCCTGTGAAATGCCACCAGAAGCCTGGAGTGAGGAGAGACGGCTGTATTTGCAGGCTACATTATGTCAGATGAAATGATTTTTTATTAAATGGAAAGCATTGGGGCGATTATTATTTTTTCGCACAAAAAGGGAGCAATTATTCCAGGAAAGGCAAAAACAGCCTGTATTTCAAATTTTGCTCACTGGAAAGCGAGCCCTAAATATTTTGTTTCATTATCCCA
Source organism: Porites australiensis (assembly GCA_022179025.1). Taxonomy (NCBI): domain Eukaryota; kingdom Metazoa; phylum Cnidaria; class Anthozoa; order Scleractinia; family Poritidae; genus Porites; species Porites australiensis. Next base: position 62,535 of record BOPM01001123.1, read on the forward strand.
TTAAATCAAAAAATGATCACATCAAATAAACTGAACTTGGGCTTTCATAGAGTTCCAAATTTGGTTCCTTGATTAATTTTAGTGCCAATATCCTCAACGTCAGAGCTTGAGTCGTCAGTCAATCGATTTTGCTAGATACTCCACTTCAACTTGACAGGGAGGGGATAAAAGAAAGTGAAGATTACAAGTGTGGTGGGGGTGGGCGATTATTCGAGGGAGCAGGGTTGTCAAAAGTAGCCGGCTGCCAGCGAAAATTGCTGCCTATTTTGTTAGTATTGGCCGGCTGCTCTGCATGGCATTTCTTTACGGATGGTATCTTTTAAATAAAATATCCCTGGGCTGGCCGCTTACTTTGACAACTCAGCCATCTACTTCAAAACTTTCTGACAACCCTATTTTCAATATTTTTGTCTAAGGGGGCGAATATTCAAGGGAGGCGAATAATCGAGGGATGGCTATTTATATTCAAGGAAATATGGTATACCGTATTTCCTTAAATAATTTAGCCGTCCCTCGATTAATCACATCCCTCAGATAATTGCCCCCTTTTGATGGAAATATTTGAAATAATCGCTACCCCTCCCCACC
>BOPM01001123.1:87095-98188 GCA_022179025.1 Porites australiensis
TTTTCCCGTGTTTTTCTACGTTTTTCCCTGTTTTCCCATGTTTTTCTATGTTTTTCCTTGATTCTCCCTGTTTTTCCGTGTTTTTCTATGTTTTTTTGATTTTCCCTGTTTTTCCTTGTTTTTCTATGTTTTCCCCTGAGTCCCCCTGTTTTCCCGTGTTTTTCTACGTTTTTCCCTGTTTTCCCATGTTTTTCTACGTTTTTCCTTGATTCTCCCTGTTTTTCCGTGTTTTTCTGTTTTTCTCTGATTCTCCATATTTTCCCGTGTTTTTCTACGTTTTTCCCTGTTTTCCCATGTTTTTCTATGTTTTTCCTTGATTCTCTCTTTTTTCCCTTGTTTTTCTATGTTTTCCCCTGAGTCCCCCTGTTTTCTCGTGTTTTTCTACGTTTTCCCCTGTTTTTCCAGTTTTCTACGTTTCTCCTTGATTCTCCCTGTTTCTCCGTGTTTTTCTATGTTTTCCCCTGATTCCCCCTGTTTTCTCGTGGTTTCAACGTTTTTCCTGTATTTCCATGTTTTCTATGTTTTTCCTTGATTCTCTCTGTTTTTCTATATATGTTTTCCTCTGATTCTACCTGTTTTCCCGTGTTTTTCTACGTTTTCCCCTGTTTCCCCGTGTTTTTCTACGTTTTCCCCTGTTTTCCCATGTTTTTCTATGTTTTCCTCTGATTCTCCCTGTTTTCCCGTGTTTTTCTATGTTTTTCTTCATTTTTCCTGTTTTTCCTTGTTTTTCTATGTTTTCCCCTGATTCCCCCCGTTTTCTCGTGTTTTTCTACGTTTTTCCCTGTTTTCCCATGTTTTTCTATGTTTTCCTTGACTTTCACTGTTTGTCCTTGTTTTTCTACGGTTTCCCCTGATTCCCCCTGTTTCGGCCGTGTTTTTCTACGTTTTTCCCTGTTTTCCCATGTTTTTCTATGTTTCCTCTGATTCTCCCTGTTTTCCCGTGTTTTTCTAGGGTTTCCCCTGTTTTCCCATGTTTTTCTGAGTGTTCCTCTGATTCTCCCTGTTTTCCCGTGTTTTTCTACGTTTTCCCCTGTTTTCTATGTTTTTCCGTGATTCTCCCTGTTTTTCCATGTTTTTCTGTTTTCCCCTGATTCCCCCTGTTTTCTCTTGTTTTTCTACGTTTTCCCTGTTTTTCCATGTTTTTCTATTTTTTTCCTTGATTCTCCCTGTTTTTCCGTGTGTTTCTGTTTTCCCCTGATTCTCTCTGTTTTCGCACTTTTTTCTGTGTTTTTCCCTGATTCGCCCTGTTTTCTCGTGTTTTTCTATGTGTTCCCCTGATTTTCCCTGTTTTCACATGTTTTTCTGTGTTTTTCCCTGATTCGTCCTGTTTTAGTCGTGTTTTTCTATGTTTTCCCCTGATTCTCCCTCTTTTCCTATGTTTTCCCCTGATTCTTCCTTTTCCCGTGTTTTCTACGTTTTCACCTGTTTTCCGGTTTTGCCACCATTCCTCCCCCCATTTTTCTTTTTGTTTTGGATCGTTTTTTACCTTTTTCGTCCTGTTTTTGTCTTGACACGTGTGTTGAAAGGTGAATTGAAATTAGCGAGACCGCTTTATCCGCTGGCTGGTGTGATTAGCACCTATTCACCAAACTTTCCGATTTCATTGGTCGACAATTAAATGATGTAATGAACATGAACATGCGAGTTTGCAATATTAACTTAGGTACAGTACAATCGGGAATTTAATTTACATGTGATTTATTTTAATTGAAAACAATTCCTTGGGCAATAGCACAGTAGAAAAAGCCCTGCATACTTAGAAGAGTCATTATTTTTGTCTGATCGTTAAACTAGTGACAATTGTACACTGTTTAAGTGTTATAACTTGCATGTATTGAAAGAAACAGTCCTCTTGAGCCTTTTTTGAACCCGCGTGGGGGCTACACTAATTTACGCTCTGTCAACAGCAATGAAATTACAACAACAAAATAGAAACCTCATAGGATCACACCACATCGCATTCTTCCACCCGAGTTAAGGCATTTTAGTTTTACAAGGGGCTCCCAGCTTTTGATTTGAGCCGATTGCGTTTGGAGAGTTCCATTCCAGGGACAATAACGTGGAAGCGGTCTGATACTTAATAGATAACAACATGAGAATTTGGAAAACCTCACTCCTGCATCAATTAACAAAATAACAAAACTTTCTTTCAAACAAAACCGCAAGTTAAAATATACATTCCGTAAAGCAGTTTATTATATACATACTGAGAAATACTCACCACAAAGCTATGTCGTAAATTTTCGTACGCAAATTAGTTCTAGCCAATCAGAGTAGCGAACGATGGTTTTCACACGTGAAAAAAATGACACGTCCAATCAGAATCGCGAACGATGTTTTTTCACGTGTGAGAAAAATGATACGTCCGATCAGAAACCACAGAGATGTGTGAGTTTCGCGCCAAAATTCCCGCCTTTTATTGCAGCTTGTAGCGCCGCTTCGCTCACATTAGGGACCTTAAGATACTCTGGACGCGGCCGAGGAGGACGTCAACCGGAAGTGAAATGTTCAATTCTTGGAACTAATTAGCATAATGCCACAGCGTCGACCTGAAGTCGCGACGGTGAAAACTAGAAGTTTGGCCGCCTCGTAAAACGGTGAGTTGGTTTTCTTGTTTTCAGTGCAGAAATTCCTTTCCGTACAGGATTTTCGATCCATTTTACTTCAAGAGACACATTTAAGTGTTTTTAGTGTGGTGTTCTCTCAAGATTGACTCTTATTTTTATGCTATCAAGCCTTTTGGGTTCAGTGTTTTGGCGACAACTGAGAATGAAAGCGCTGAGTCTTTCGACACAAATGTAACACTATAACTGCTTGTTTTTAAGGGGACAACGTTCTCGCTTTAGGATAGTATTTGAAAAATTTAAGAGACGGGAAGTCGAATACATTTTGTAAAAATTGTTGGAAAACAAAAATCTAGGCTTGTAATAAACTTGAACATGTCGGAGAAAATTGAGATCTTGAACAAGACGCCATGGTTAATTTATTAACTTTTATAATTTTATTTTGTTCACTTTCAGTTCAGCGATGGAGCGGTCTGAAGATCAAAATCTCGCCTTAGTACGGGAAGTTCTCATAACAGAACCATATCGTTTTAAAGCAAGATCTAGAACAACGGAAAGCGAAAACGTCTGGCAACAAATAGCTGATAACCTGAACTCCGATCATACCCTCAAGTTTCCCTCGAAGAAATTTGGTTTTTTTTTTAGAGAGAAACTGGAGTCATAGCCGGCAGCACAAATTTTTCTTCCAATAAAAGATCGTTAAGGCATCAATCAAGCAAGACTTCACGAGTTTTTCTAAAAGACGTCATGGAATTAAAACACGAAAGCATTACTTTATCCTCTCTCGTCAGGCGAGCCGCTTCACCCAACCTGCTCAATCTTAATTTGTTTTTCCCGCGAAGGTGGCGGCGTCCTGGCTCCAGGCTTTCTCCGTTCCCTTTACCGCCGCGTCCAGGGTATCTTAAGGTCCCTATTCAGCGAGAACTAGGCGATCTGGTGGCGCGCGCGCATTCGCAAGTTTTGTTTATGTCTACGATGTCGGTCAAATGTTGTGCGAGTACCGTTCATCGATGAACTTTGGGTTCTTTCCAACCTTATACCGCGTGTAGAACTCTAAATGGTACCAGAAATATAGGAAGTATTTATATGAACGGATGAAAATTCTCGTCGGGCAGCAGGTTGGTTTTAAACTCAAAAGAAAGCGATGTGTGAAAAGTGCAATTTCGAATCATGGATTCCAACTTGTAAGCATGAAGATAATTTCTCACCTTGTTTTGCACTGTTCTGTTCTATTAACGGTATTTATTTTATGTTTTTAGGTAGTATTAAAGATATCGTGTTTATCGTTGTTTCTTGTGTGTCGCTGTTTAGTCAGATTTTTCTTATATTCTGATTGTGTTAGCGAGCACGAGGAAAGTTGAGTTCGATCAAACGCTCGCTCAACTCATCCACTTTATCGCGGGTGGCACATTTTTGGCGGGCTTTTTCAAAGCAGTGTTGCAAACTATGCCATTTAAAAACCCTTTTGATGTTTGGTCGCTAAATTGCAAATACAGTACAGCCCCAGCATGGCTTTTGTACCACTGCGCGAGAGAGTACAGAAGTCGATCAATTAAAACTCTCACTCTTCTGTCGTAGGATTGATTACCGGGAGAAACTGTGCCCTCGGTCTGAGTACCGGGTACTCAAGACCTCGGGCACAGTTTCTCCCAATACGGACCTCCCAGCCAGGGAATAACATATTTATAAAGATCTAAGCGAATATTATTATAAAGATTGTAGGAAAATAGGACATGTCTTTCATCCTCAACTTCATGTGCATGTGAATCACAGAAAGAGCAGATTTTTAGGTGCTCAATACGTAGAGTATGATTCCCTAGACGAAATTTATTTATAGCAATTTTTATGTGGGGGATTGTTTGTCAAATCAAGAAATTCTGTTTTCCTGACATCGTTTTTGAATAAGTTTAGTTTTCGGTTTGTATTAATTAACAATAATTGATGGTATGACAAAGCTTTTTTAAGATGTTATCTGAAATGGGAGGTGAAGAGGTCTTTATTGTTTTCGTTCAGCACTATAGAGAATTTGGACAATAATTTTCAATTAAACCTTTTACTCTGAGCATGAAACTTGGGATGTTTCTCTGAGCTAATTCTGTGGATAACTCTAGACATTGCATCGCTATCTCATTTTAGCGAAGGCTTTGGAGGTGAATCCAAAATTTAATAATAAAGAGTCAACGGTGAATTTAAGAGGCAATCTGCCTAATTCAGTTCTGAAGTTGCCTGAAGAAGAATCAAACTAAACTCGTGCAGTGGAAAACCCGTGGGTAATTGTTTAGAAAATCCTCTTCTCCCTCCTACATTTTTGATATCAGAGCTTTCGCGCCGCTGCATCTCAACCACAAACGAAAAACGCACTAAACGGCTAGTCATATCAACTGACCCCACTATTTGCTAAGCAGGCTACTACTAGTATTAGAGAAGCGAATGCTCGGGAATCAACCGACTTTTTTGTGCCACATTTTATAATGAACACAGACACATAGAAGGTACAAGTTGTACATTTCAACGCCTTGATGAATTTCCAAGTGCAGTATGATTACCAGCTATGCGTACAATTGTATGCGATTCATTTTAAGCGAAAATATGACCGAGAACTATAATTTACCGGCAACGTTCTTCCTTTATCCTGTTACTTGAAACTTGGACTGCCTCATTGTTTTTTAAAAAAGTTCATACGGGCTATGTGCGAAAATAAGAGAGGTGGGAATTCCATACATTGACAGCCTGAACCATTTTGCCACAATTTTCGATCACAGCAAAATTCTTTCGCCAGTGTTCCTAAACCGACAAGATCATGACACAAAGCATCGTATAAGACTTGGTAAGAGGCAGCTGAGCGGTCTCTTGCCTTCCAAAACAGCAGCATACTGTACGCCTTCTCACAACACTTGGGATTTCCTCTATCATACGCAATCAGCCGTGCTTCTTTAATTGCTAATCGTCGTCCCAGCGGTTTCCAGCAATCGGGACTGATACGATGTGCGAGTACTTCCAATACTTCATTGGGGGGTGAGCCCTTTTTAACTGAAAAGAAGGAAGCTCACATGTCATTAACAACGAAGTAGAACGCTCTACTACTTCACTTAATGATACGTTGCTGCGAAGAACTAAGGTACGTTTTTGATCGGGGAATGGCTGGCTCGTAGAAAGTACTAAATACTGTTTAAAAAACGAGCAGGAGTGTATTAGCAGGTTTAAAAACTCGAGGCAAAACACATACACGACTGCGAGATATTTGAACGGCTTTGAATTTTCTGATATAGATCAACTCATTCTTGCACTAGTATTTAGATCTAGGGTTATTTTGGTCTAAAAAATTGGACGTAAAGTTTAGCTGTGTCTTTATCAGATATAAAGACACTCATTAAACATTACTCTCTTTTGTTTTTTCTTTATAAATTATTAATGAGTTTTTGATCAAATCATATGTGGAAGTTTGTTGAAATTTGAATTAATCCTTTGAACCCTAAGATTGATCAGAATGAATTTCTCCTTGTAATGCCAAGTCCTGTTAGCTTCTCAATTTCAGAAGGGGGTTCATGAAATAAACCCTAACGCGTTTATTAACAGAATTGGGAGGCGAACTGAAAAGAACTTTTTTCAGCAAACTCGCCCTCACATATTAACATTTCTGTACATGCAACAAGCACACCAGGTAACCAGTCAAAAGTGTACATACATCCTTTTGTTCACCGAGGGAAATCGAACAATAAATGCAAAGTTTACCAGTCAAACTTGTGTAACAACATGATTAAAACTGGCAGTCGTAAAAACCTCTGAGATGCGAATAAATTCAAGCTGCATATTTCAGAATATTAGGAAGAACTGTTTTTGTGCTCTAATGTTCTGTTGTTGTTTCCAACTGAAGGAAGACCCTCACGTAATGCATCAGTCAGTTCCAGCTGCGCCCCTCCCCCTACCCCTCGGACTACTGCGGGGTATTTATGCGCCTTTTCAGTCCCGGGGTGGGGCATAAGCAAATTTTGCCTTCCCCGAGGATCGGTTATTTGCTAACCCCGGGGCCACACCAAAGCTTTTTACACGTACACGGTTTCCTATCCGAATTTTGCCACACAGAGGATTATACTGGAAAAACAAGCCGATTGGCTCATCTGTCAAGGACGGCAAAAAATTTGTGGAGGGTTGCAAGGGCATGTTCTCTACTTCATGCATGCATTTCTTCACTACTTATCAACCCAGAATTACATAACGAAATCGGGAGCTATCGAGGTGAATCAATGTTTTTTATGGTTACTAAATCAAACCAAAAAAGAGCAAAACAGCACTTAAAAACAACACAACAAAAACAACACTTAAAACAACACTACTCGACTGTGCGATCTACGAAAAATGTTGCAGTGTTGACAGAGGACGGGCCATTTGCCCTCTTTTTTCTTCCCCACCCCGGGGGGTTTGAAAGCTCAAGAGTCCCCATCCCTGGGAATTTGACATCCAAGACAAAAAAAAAATACTAATGCCCGGGGCTCAGCCCCCGGGGGGGGAGAGGGGAGGGCTGGGCGCAGCTGGAATTGACTGATGCATAACTTAAGCAATTGTGATTATGGCTCAAAGAGGCTGAGTATGATGTCAAGAATTATGCTGATCTCGGAGGCTGTTATCCATCTAAATTACATTCTCCTCGATCTACCTAATTCTTCACATTGTACTCAGCCTCATTCAATAATTGTTAAATAGTGCAAAATAGCCTAAGCGCCATGCTGGAGCGCAAACAACTTAATTCTTAATTATATTCCGTAGAGTACAGTCATATGGTCTGAATAGCCATTAAAGCCTTAATTTCTACCTCGATATCAAGCTCTACACTCTTCCCATGAACTGGAGCTGGAGAGGGGAACAATGGGCGCTTTATATTAAAGTTAGAACTGACCAGCTGGACCAGTTAATTCCTAAAGAGAATTCCACTACTAATCAGAACTGTCCAGCCCAGGTAAGTCTGTTTCTTAAAAGTATGCACGGCGGGGATCGGTATTAGGTGAAAACTCTCACAAAAACCCTACTTCCTATTTAAAACTAGTACCATCCGAAGGTTACGGTGAGCGGGCGACAGCGATCACAGGTGAAAACGCTCTCGTTCTGTGCTTTGCGCAAGTTTCACATGAAAAAAACACGCATGATCAGATTACGAATGATAGAAAGTTCAAACGCGCGTGAACAGATTGCGTTCTGTGCATTCCATTCATTCTTAGTGTAGTGGACTCCAAAAGAAGCTGGCTACAAACGTGTCTTACCACAGGCGTCCACTCTCGTAACGTGAGTTAGGTACGCCTGTGGTCGTACATGCGTAATATGTCTAATATAGCAACCTGAAGATTAGGATTGCAAGCCCCTAATTGCCCGTCCGGCCAGTCAGTTCGTTCTGACTTTTGGTTAGCGTGCAAAGAGAAGAAAGCCTGAGAACGTGCATTAGAATATGGTTGAATTTTTCTTCTGTAAGAAAAACTCTGGCTGTGCACTGATGCGTAATAATACAAGTATTACAAGCTTCTTACTTTTAAGTCCGGAAGAAGTGAAATCGATGTTTTTTTTGCCATCTGCTTTAGTTTGACGGTTTCGTATGATGACTTCGTCATTGTTCTTCTTTTTCTGTTTAACCCTACCGCATACACCTGACAACCAAATAGGATACTACTGTCACATGATACTAATTAAGTGTGCGTAGCAGGCAACGGTTTTTTTTAGACTTTTTACTACGAAGGTTCCAGGACGCGCGCGTTTTCCCCTCGCACGGTCTATAAAAGCCAACCAAAAAACCGGCGCCTGCCACGCGGGCTACATGATACTCGCGATGCGATGACTCTAAAAAAATTAAATTCGTTGGGGTTTAAACTTGGTCTAATATTTCAAAAAAAAAAAGACAAACAAAAACAAACAAACAAAAAAAAACCAATAATAATGATAAAATAAAATACAAAATCCACCCAGGATATAATTTAACTACAACATATTCACCACAACATATTCAGTCAGGCATCTACTCCAGAACTTAATCGGAGTGTACAGCAAAAATATGCAAACTCATTTAGAAGAGGCTGTTATCCATCTCAATTACATTCTCCTCGATCTACCTAATTCTTCACATTGTACTCAGCCTCATTCAATAATTGTTAAATAGTGCAAAATAGCCTAAGCGCCATGCTGGAGCGCAAACAACTTAATTCTTAATTATATTCCGTAGAGTACAGTCATATGGTCTGAATAGCCATTAAAGCCTTATTTTCTACCTCGATATCGGGCTCTACACTCTTCCCATCACCTCGAGCTGGAGAGGGGAACCAGGGGCGCCTTATATTAAAGATAGAACTGACAAGCCGGACCAGTTAATTCCTAAAGAGAATTCCACTACTAATCAGAACTGTCCAGCCCAGGTAAGTCTGTTTCTTAAACGTATGCACGGCGGGGATCGGTATTAGGTGAAAACTCTGGCAAAAACCCTACTTCCTATTTAAAACTAGTACCAACCGAAGGTTACAGAGGACGGGCGACAACGATCAAAGGTCAAAACGCTTTCGCTCCAACGCTGTGCTTTGAGCAAGTTTCACATGAAAAAAACACGCATAATCAGATTACGAGTGATAGGAAGTCCAAACGCGCGTGAGCAAGTTGCGTTCTGAGCATTCCATTTATTTTTACTATAGTGGAGATCCAAAGAAGCTGGCTACATACGTGTCTTACCACAGGCGCTCAGTCTCGTAACGTGAGCTAGATACACCTGTGGTCGTACATGCGTAATATGTCTAATATAGCAACCTGGAGATTAGGATTGCAAGCTCCTAATAGTCAGTTCGTTCTGACTTTTGGTTAGCGTGCAAAGAGAAAAAAAGCCCGAGAACGTGCATTGCAACATGGTTGAATTTTACTTCTGTAAGAAAAACTCTAGTTGTCACTGATGCGTGATAATACAAGTATTATAAGCTTCTTACTTTTAAGTCCGGAAGCAGTGAAATAGACGATGTTTTTTTTGCCATCTGCTTCAGTTTGACGGCTTCCCATGATGACTTCGTCATTGTTTTTCCTTTTCCGTTTAACCCTACCGCATTCACCTGACAACCAAATAGGATACTAGTGTCACGTGATGCTAATTAAGCAAGCGTAGCAGGCAACGGTTTTTTTAGACTTTTTAGAACGAAGGTTCCAGGACGCGCGCGTTTTCCCCTCGCACGATCTATAAAAGCCAACCAAAAAACCGGCGCCTGCCACGCGGGCTACATGATACTCGCGATGCGATGACTCTAAAAAAATTAAATTCGTTGGGGTTTAAACTTGGTCTAATATTTCAAAAAAAAAAACAACAAAGAAACAAAAACAAAGAAACAAAAAAAAAAACAATAATAATGATAAAATAAAATAAAAAATCCACCCAGGATATAATTTAACTACAACATATTCACCACAACATATTCAATCAAGCATCTACTCCAGAACTTAATCGGAGTGTACAGCAAAAATATGCAAACTCATTTAGAAGAGGCTGTTATCCATCTCAATTACATTCTCCTCGATCTACCTAATTCTTCGCATTGTACTCAGCCTCATTCAGTATTGTTAAATAGTGCAAAACAGAATAAGCGCCATGCTGGAGCGCAAACAACTTAATTTTTAATTATATTCCGTAGAGTACAGTCATATGGTCTGAATAGCCATTAAAGCCTTATTTTCTACCTCGATATCAAGCTCTACACTCTTCCCATGAACTGGAGCTGGAGAGGGGAACAATGGGCGCTTTATATTAAAGTTAGAACTGACCAGCTGGACCAGTTAATTCCTAAAGAGAATTCCACTACTAATTAGAACTGTCCAGCCCAGGTAAGTCTGTTTCTTAAAAGTATGCACGGCGGGGATCCGTATTAGGTGAAAACTCTCACAAAAACCCTACTTCCTGTTTAAAACAAATACCAACCGAAGGTTACGGTGAGCGGGCGACAACGATCACAGGTGTAAACGCTATCGTTCTGTGCTTTGCGCAAGTTTCACATGAAAAAAACACGCATGATCAGATTACGAATGATAGAAAGTCCAAACGCGCGTGAACAGATTGCGTTCTGTGCATTACATTCATTCTTAGTGTAGTGGACTCCAAAAGAAGCTGGCTACAAACGTGTCTTACCACAGGCGTCGACTCTCGTAACGTGAGCTAGGTACGCCTGTGGTCGTACATGCGTAATATGTCTAATATATAGATTTAGCCAAGCCTAAAAGCGGAGCTCCCGATTTCATTACAATAATAATAACGATAATAATGATGATGATGAAGATCGTTTTTTATTATATATGTACTGAGATTTACCCATTGAAAAGGCGCGAAATAAATTTGGTTCACAAGCTGGTCTAAGAACCCGACAGCCAATCAAATGGCACGTATTGCTTTTTCCACGTGTGAGGAAAACGATACGTCCAATCAGGTGCTGCGTATCATGTTTTTTTACGTGTGAGCCGTAACAAGGTGATTTTCATTCAGCTGGCAGCATTTCACTTTGTTAAAGAAATCTTTCGCAAGTGTTGAAA
>BOPM01001124.1:6819-11819 GCA_022179025.1 Porites australiensis
TGTTTTCAGAATTAGCAAACACTGAATTTACTTGTCCCGAAAATTGAAACTGGTGTCTCCTTCTTCCTGATAGTAATTTATTTTTGAAATTCCAAAACAATTTCACAGTTGAATTTTGAGCGACTTTCAGTTACGGACTTCTGCTCCAACGATTTTTCTGCAATTCCTCTGGCTTATTTATTATATCAATTAAAGCCGATACCAGAAATTTCAGTAAAAAATATCAGCAAAATTTTTTACTATACGCGATTTTCTTTGAACATTAGGGTCCTTTTAAGCGCTAATTTCTCAAGAAATATTGACTATCAATGAAATCGGAATATTCCGTATTATTGCCGAATGATATCTGTTGTTCTTTGTAAAGTTTCGCAACCATCGCGTTAAAATCGAAAACGTTATGACGGAAAATTTGTCACAGCTAAATGCTCTGGTATTAATTACGGAGCCACCTTAACAGACTGATAGCCTGCATAGCAGCGGGACCAGGGCCATTTTTAGGATGTCAGCAACGCAGTTTTTATATAGTTATGATGTAAAGATGAAGGTGTAAGAAATTAAATATAATACATTTTTGAACAGCTAAAATATCCTTTCAAATTATAATCGCTATGTACATAGTAGCCTGCGTCACAGACGAAACTAAACTTTTAACTTTTATATTTTCCCTTTATTTCAGCTTGTTCACAGGGGACTTACAATGACGCAAAGGGACTTAACTGTACTGGTGTGTACTTGGTTTTGTTTTTTGTTCTCCCGTAACAATAGTAAATCAGCATCAAACAATTTCGACGCTAACGCTGAAAAGTAGAAGAGTAACAATTAAGACTGATATTTAACAATGACTCTTACAAAGGTAACATTGTCTGAATGTTCTCTTTAAATTGCCTCTCTCTCTTTTTTTCTCCCATTTAGCCATCCCATCAAACCCGAGAGATGTTATAACACATTTTTTTAACCGAAGTTCAGTTACGATAAACTGGCTGCCTCCAACTATAACCGGTGATCTGGTATTCTATGAAGTTGAATGTCGACGCACTTGTAAAATTGAGGGCAAGGATTGTGCTGAAGAAATCTGTGGCGGTGATGGGCATACAGGCTTGGTATTTCAGAGCAAAAGTTACGCAACTAAAGTTACGATACCCAGCAAAACATTCTCCCCATTTGTCAATTATACTTGCAAGATCATAGCCAAGAACAGAGTGAGTGACGTTGCTGAAAGAAAACACAAGGTTGAAGCAGTCAGCACCACTATAACTTTCAAAACAAACGGATCTGGTAAGTGACTATGGTTGGTTAATGACCATTGTTAATGCCTGGGAAAGAAAGCTCTTGACGTTTCTACACTTTTTTTTAGAGAATATAAGTTCTTCTTCTCATGTGTGTCGAGGCTTGACTCAACCAAGAATTTTAGTGGCTTTTGATTTCAAGTAGAAAAATTTCTCTCATCCTTGTGAAACTTGGCGCGCAGTTTCCTTCCCACGTTTGCATCCATTTGATGAACTTTTTCATTTCATTTTGTAACGGTAAAAATGTTTCAACGAAAATGGGGAATACTAAATCCAAGTGTATTCGCCCTATTTTATCATTTTTCAACGGCTGATTGCATGGGCTTTAGAGTGCTGCCTTTTAATCATGTCTAGGTGTTATCAGAAACCGTCAGTTTAGTAAAACAGGTCATGTGACTTAGCAAATATACTAATGAATACCACGATAAAAGGCAGAGTCATGTTTAAAATTTTCTTTAGACCACTTTGACATTGATAAGTTGCAAAGTTTTAATGTGCAAATGTACCCCATTTGAAGAAACACGTTTTTTCACGTCATCAGGAGTAGAAAATTACGTGACGGTATATGACACTTTTGTACGATCAAAAATGTCAAATGTCTGATTCTTTTAAGTTTACGACTGAAACAAACTTATTCTTACGAGATGCAAACGTGATGTCTTAAAATCTCTGCTGGTGGTCCTTTCTATAAAATCTAGGCTAAAACAACTGCAATTAGGTTACCAGGCGTATACCATTTCTTTTGAACAGGAGTGTTGGCTGAGTTGACTTGTGGTGGACGGGTTTGCTTTAAGGTGGCCCGAACCTATTTATTTTTTGCGATTTGGTTATGTTTTTGAATCGGGCTTTTCGGCAAGACTGATTTAACCGATTTGTATGACTTTCGGCATCCTTAATAAAGAATGGTCGAACTTTAAGGAAATGCTATTTATTTTCTTACAGGTATAAAAGCGTTTGAGATATCGTTATATGTTTAAAACTGCATTTTTACAAAAAATGTCAAAAAAATGTCAATAATTTCAAAACCCTAAGATAGATTTTTCTCTGATTTCGGCAAATAAGCCTCAGAGCTCTCTAGTTTTATATCTGTAAGTTTGAGGTCAATCGTGACCGTAGAACTCGCTGCACAAATAGCTGGTAAAATTTAACCTTAAAATGCAACGCTAACACATTTGTGAAAGTTGACAAACAAATAGAGGACAACTGTCGGGGGACTATCTCCTATCTGCAAGGGTATTCTTGCCCAAAGCTTCAGTTGCAAGAAACTGAGTAATGAGAAAACTACGTGCGAATACAGTTCGCAATACAAGAAGAACAACTTTATGCTGAATGCGGGGCAAGATTAAACTAGAAATACGTGTATCGCAGAACCTCGCGAAGCTCGGGGGGTGGGGGGGAGCCCATAAGGGGTGAGAGGACAGGAGAGAAATGAAGTAAATCATGTAACTGGGGAGGGTGGATCTAATATTGGAAGCTGAGATGCACTTAATCCTGTGGATTAAATTTGAACCTAGTGCTCTGGCTTTAAAAAGGATCTTCTGAGATTTAAATGGGGTTGCTGTTGTTAGCGAATGCTGCATAGGTCCCATCCCCCCATGTTCACTCCATTTGACCCTCCTACATGTGTATAATTATGGTCAAAAGGAAATGGGGGTGATAGTGGATAACTGCCGGCTAATATTCAGTTGCATTTGCTTAATAAAAACTCACCCTTCAGTGCAGTAATTATTTGTGAAATCAGTGTGTCAGTAGAAGTGAGTGGATGGCAATTCTAGGAGATAATGCTGCAGTGAAAACAACTAAATGCTGCTAATTGGAGAAAAAAATTATTGTTCGGCAAACTGCAGCTATAAAAGTGTTTGCACTTTTTTTGGTACATAATCACACTTGACAACTATTGTTTGTAACAGTAAAGTGCAAACATAATCACTGAAATAGAAAATTACTAGTAGCAGTGTCATTAAGGATGCAGTTCATGAGAATTACTAAAGTGATCATGATTTATGATTATTGTATGTGTGGGCATTCTCCTTAAAGAACTGAATCCATGTAAAAAGTACCAATTTTTTACCAGCTAGGCAAGTGTTCATAGTTATTCGTGTACATGCATAACAAACAAATCCCTATGCAAGAGTGAATTTGTATGAAATGTCCACAAACAAGTTATGTTGAAAGTGATCAGTTTCTCCATTGGTCTCAATTCTAAACATGCATGAGCTTGTTGAGACAGTGCCAGAGCCATAGATTTTTAATTTCCCAAACTGAGACGAGGCAAATGAACACTTTCCCTGTATTACATGCATCTAACATTAATGTAAAGCTAAGTGCAGGATGGATTGATCTTATGGGAAACCCTACATAAATATCTGCTTGCATGTCCTTTAATTTCTTGAAACAATCTTCATCTGCCAATGGAACAAATGTTTTATTTCTGTGAACATGTCACCTCTGTCTGACTTCTTTGAAAGAGTGAAATTTTATGCGTGACCTGTTAAATTTTCCCTAACAGCGAAAGGAATTAACGTTCCTGGCATGGCAACCATGTCACACACTAACATTCTGAGGATATCCGAAATACTTATGTTATTTTCGAATAATATAGAAAAATATAGGGGGTAAGCAATAACAAATTTTTGTCATGTTTGACTTAAAAGACACAGCTGGGTTTATGTATAAGGCTGCTGTACATATAATTTACTTGTGAAGGAAATTGAATGAAAATTGTAAGCTTAAACGAAAAATTCTCCCCAGTAAGGATTTTGTTTACAAAATGTAACGCTTCCCTACATGTCACACATTATCGGTGTTGTAAACTGTTCATTGTATTTAATAAAGCTTACTGTAAAACGGTGAAAAGGCTGATCGGCTGTCCTCAGTCCGTTGCAAAGATACTCCTGGTGTCGATTTTACAGATGGTATAATTCTTGCTTCCTATCGTCGCATCGAAGAAGATAATTTTGACCGTGAACTTGCCTCTCCTTGCGAATTCTGTTGACCGAATACTGAAACGTCGGCAGTCGGTGTTCCCTCTCTTCGTCGGCTTCTTTTGCAGTGTAACTGTAGTATTTTGTTGCTAACTCTTTACATATTCGTGGTCGCTGTATAACCTCTGGCTCAAGTTGACAGTGTTTGCCTTCGCTGTGCCGCCCGTGCCGTTACTTGCGCTGAATTTAAAATCGACGTCCTCGCTTTCGCGGGGTTTTTGTTTGTAAGTCTTTACCACCGAGGATTTCCAGCCACTTGTTGAATCCACCGTTGTTGAGTTTGCTGTTCTCTTTTGTTTTACCTGAGATATTGGGTGATTTACCGACCGTAAACATTGTTATAATTCACAGATGAAAAAAACCCGTCTTCATGAATAAAACCCAAAGCTTTGTCGTCGATGGCAATCGGTTCCCTGGAAACCCATAATGCGCTCGTACGTCACTAACTGGATGACGTCATAGCGGACACCAACCAAACTCGATAGATTTATAGCCAAGAGGAAATCACGCTGGCCTTGCGATGCTTGTGTGATTAACGCGCGCTTCGCGCGCGACGAAATTATAAACCTCGCGGCTCGGCGCTTCGCGAGGAATAACTTTTATTTATCAAAGGTGCTGTGTATTTTCCCTTCTCTTTTTGCCAAAAATCTCAACAAAGCACGATATAACATCTACGGAAATCTCCTACCAGTTTTTAGCACTGACTGAAGGTTCCCGTCTTGAGGAGAAA
>BOPM01001124.1:14319-19241 GCA_022179025.1 Porites australiensis
TGGATTGTTTGTTGCCTGTTTATGTTCTCCAGCTCTACCTAACATCCTTGATATAAACCGCAAGAAACAACCCATTATGCAATCCACCAAAAGCTTCAAAAAGGTCTTTAAAGAAGTACCTGTCGTCGCTTTCCGTCGTTCACCAAACCTTCGTCACCTACTCGTTTGAGCGAAACTCGCAAACAACTACAACACACCCAAGCCCTCTGCCGGCACATTCCGCTGCAACTCCAGACATGGCTGCCTCACCTTCCCATACATTAACTATTGGAAAACATCATACACTTTCACCAACACAGGAGAAACAAGACAAATTAAACATCACATAACTTGTGACCCAACAAACCTAACATATATGATCCAATGGAAAAGAAAAAAAAAAACAATGTATAAGTGAAACTAAACGACCACTTCGTGAACACTTTAAAGAACCTGGACAGGGAACAAACAATCCACTCCCCGCAAACGCCACAGCAGCAGTCCTTCCCACTTTAATCAACCTGGCCACTCGATCGCAGACATGGAACTTATTCCACTGGAATTACTATACAACCCACTCTGAGCATGTGACGCCGTAAGGCAAGAGAAGCGTACCTCAAAGATAGAGGCAAAACCCTGTCACCAGACGGTCTGAACCGAAGGAATGAACATTGAACTGTTTCTATTTCTATTTTTATTGTATAATCATTTACTTGTGTATTGTTCTATCTGTTATTTACAATACACCTTTTCATGGTTTATGACGCCCAATCTGAGACCAATCTGGGCGTGGCCCAACCTTTTTTTTTTGACCCCTAAAAGCGATCATTTTAAACTTTGATTACATGAATCGAGTAAATAAAACGAATTGAAAATATATAATTTTTTAATATTTCTTCGAGTGCAACCCTTAAAATACCTAAAAGAGACCTTTATGGCTAAATTTAATGGTGATTTGCGCAGAACAACGCAAGCGAGACCAAAATCCGAAACTCACACCCCTAAGCGAGACGACGAGCATCCCTACCCCTTTCATATGCGGAGTCCCTTCCCCCCGGGGATCACGCCATCTGGCTGGGGGGGGGGGGGGGGGGGGGCTAACATGGTTAAAATCACAGTGAATGAACGGGACTTTGGCCCAGGGATTTTGGCCACTTGGAACCGCTATAACGTCGCTACAAAGAGGTGGATTTCCACGGCGAAAACGTATTTCAAAAGACATTTGTACTGGGATTAATTCCATCAAGTATAAAGAAGAGATTCAGGTTATAACGACCGTAAACGAATTTTTAAGATTTCGTACCAACCTTTCTAATCAACATTATGCAAATTACCATGCAATTAGACGCTACATGCATGAGAAGATTTATATTTCGAATTCACGTACGTCTTACCTTCTTTAATAGCCTTATTTTCGGTTGAATGAAAGACATCAATAAAGCTATTTAAAGTAGTGGCAAAAATTGGAAATCCGCCCCTTTGTAGCGGCATTATAGCGATTCCAAGTGGGCCAAAATCCCATACATTGACTGTAATTGGTAAATTTAGCCGTGTTTGCCCCCAGCAAAGTTGGAGTCATAAACCGTGAAAAGGTCAATTGTAGTTAATTAGTAACAACTTATGTAAATTTTAAATTCTAATTTTAGGAGCCGTTAAAAGATATTTTCTCGCGATATCTCTGGCCCTAAGGAAGGATAATTTTGTTAGCCCAAACATTAGCCTATTGTCTGTTTTCAGTGTCACGCCATTAAAAATAGATCAAAATAAAAATCAAAACCGTTCAATAGATAAAGTCCAAAATCTGGGAAATGAAAGGAGGTAAATATGCAAAGACCCTCGCTAAGATTCAGGTCACAGGAATATTTCGTATACGAGATATCCGAAGAAATGTTTTCACAAAATTAATAGAGATTTGTACGGAGACGCCATGCTGGTGCCCATCGGGATGAGCTCCAACATGGTGGACGGAAACCAACAGAAACATCTGTTACCGAGTTTTGCTAAAAAGCGTGAATTTATTCTTCGAGGAACTCATAAACATTAAAGGAATACTTTTTCTATTACATGAACTGTTTAGAAAGCAAAAAATTCCCTGAAATAAGTAATTTCTTTAACCTACATGGCAGCTTTCCTGGCCGTCATGTAAATGCCGCGTCACGCAAAAGCTGAGAAATTCAAGCGTACTCACAAAGCCAAGAACCCTTTTGAAGCGAAAATTTGTATGAAAATTAGTTTTCACCTGCTCTAATACATCGTGAAAGTAGAATATCGGTTCTATCGATAGTTTTGTGGTTTGAATTTTAGTGACGTCAAGTGAAAACCAACAATATAAGTCAGCCCTTTGCCGTAGTGCCAGCCCTGCATTCAGTTTTGTTTTATTTTACACTTTAAGTGACGTCTGGCTACAGCATCTCTTAACTAGAGATCCGGCAAGAGGAATCAGTCAGTTATATTTACGTGTTGCTTGGTCCTCTGCATTCAAACAGGTTTTACATTGTTTGTAGATAGCTGCAACAAACAACTTTGGAACAGGGCAAAACGGGATAAAGAGATTCAAAATTGAGATGGATGACTCCTTCGGAAATGGTCGGTCGAACAATGCATATCTTTAATTTAGTTAAACATTTCTTATCATATTCCCCTTTTTGAGATAATCTTACGGTAATGGGTTAAGAAAATCTCTCCCAAGAAAAAATAAAACTCAAAGGGAATTTAACTGAATTGTACTTACAACCTCATATATTATTATCATCATCGTCGTTGCCGTCGTCGTCGTCGTCATCGTCATCATCATCATCAACATTATTATTTGTGATGTTTAATGGTCATGATTGTTTCCGTGTCTTTCACAGAGTAGTAACCAGCACGACAGAAAGCCAAGACAGAAAACTGTCACTATCGATATCAGGCTATTTATATATACTTTCAGCGGTTTTTTTGGTAATGTTAGACAATTCAGGGGTGTAGTTTCAGCATTTATAGACTGACCACCTTGGAAAATGTCGATTTTTTGGCACTTTTTAAAACTTCTTTTTTTCTGGTCTAAAAAGCATTCTTTTCTAGATCCAAAATATCACAAAAAACGATCTTTTCTGACTTGTTTTGCCCAAAAAACACAAATGAGAAAAAAGTTTGATTATTGGACAAAAACCATGGACTAACCTCTTTAGAAATTGTCGATTTGTGGCACTTTTTCAAACTTCTCTTTTCTGGTCTAAAAGGCATTTTTTTCTATCCAGAATATCACAAAAAGATCTTTTCTGACTTGATTTGAACAAAAAGATAAATGAGAAAAAGTTTGATTTTTGGTCATAAGCCATAGACCATGGATAATAGAAAGACTGGATAGGAAACTTATGTCACGTGGGCTGATTTCTTATCGCCGATTGGTTGGTTCGTGCTCCAAGATGGCGTTGGATGGTTCTATCATAGTGGAGATTTGTGAGGAAACGATGGCGAAAATGTGGCGCAAACCAGTCGAAATGTAGGGTTTCTTTGCCTGCATGTTGTTCTTTTTCGAGTTTTTTAGTGGTACTTTAATTTTTGGCGGGTGTTTTTTCCTTCGTTTGTCTTACGGCGATGGCCATCCTTCAAAGCCACACTTGAGCCTTCAAGGTAAGCACTTCTTGTTTGTTTTGTGTTATTTGTCCTTGTCTTTGAGAAAATTGCGTCCCAAAAATTGACCTAACCAGAGCCATATTTAGGGCACTTGGCGATTGTTTTGGGACGCCCTTGTTATGAACGTTTCTTCTTGTTTCTATTCTTAACTACGATTGACAGATGTTTTAAGGATGGAATTGCGGCATAGGCATAGTTACAGACTGAATGCTGTTATTTTTCTGATTTTTCAGTCATAAATTTCATTTGAAAATGGCTGAAACTTACTACGTTCGGAGCCGGCGCCGAGCAAGTGTACCCACACGGTGTGTAAAGTTCCAATCGACCGACAAGTTTGTGTTGAGAACTGTTTCGCTCAAGTAATATCCTAGATTAACCCTGCTATATTGATCGTAAATCAGTTTGTTAATTTCGCTCATCTTTTAATGTTGAAATAAAACTACTATATTACATATCCAGTGAATACAATCGCCTCACGTCGCTCCTTGGAGCTTGTATTCGAAGGCACTGAAGAGACTCGAATAAATTTTGTACTTTTCCCTTACATAAACTATAAATAATTGTTGCATCAATGAGAAAACACCTACTGACATTTTTGTCCTCCGTTTAGGCTCCTAAGTGTTGTTGTTATTTTTTAAACAGTGTTTTAGATTTCCGTTTGTTTTTCTTTCTTGTAGGATTTGCTGAACACACATAGTCAATGAAGACAGTAAAATTGCGGTCAAGTACTCTTCTGAGAGGGCACAAATCAATCAATCTTTCTGTACTAAAGAGCAACAAAGTTGCTTTTGACATGCATGAGAGCCAAAAGGTGGCATCTAAAATATTTGTGATCAGAAACTTTATTTATCACTTCTGAAGTGTATTTATTATTTCTTTGTGAGTGGGACAAATTAACTGTGTTTGAGGGTCAATGCTTGTATTAGCTACAGAGTCATATGTTTACGTTGGTTAGTGTTCTTCTCTGAAACGGTCTATCTGAATCACATTGTTTTTCAAACCAAAGATGGACTTGATTAGCACTGTTATTGTATTCGTTTTTTTAGAGATCCAAAGCAACAATGTACCTGTAGATGATAAACCTTACCAAGGTATATTCTAAATCAAATTAATAAAACATATACCTGTACTTGTTTTGGGTATGCATTTTGTTTTCAACAACATGATATATAATGTCTCCAGACAGTCGTATTTTTTCAATCCCTCATCCACTTACCTCAGACTAAACAAAAACCCCTTAAATCCTGATGTTACCTTTTTTTTTTCATTTATATAAGCAGCTTCTATTTTTCTTTGGGAACAGTGTTTATGTTTATTTCAGAGGT
>BOPM01001124.1:23694-37551 GCA_022179025.1 Porites australiensis
AAAAAAAAAAAAAAAGACGTGAGGAATTTACAGGAATAGAAGAAGGCTTTAACTAAAATAATTACAATACAATTAAATCAAGAATGAAAAGGTCAGTCAGAAAAAAACTTACAACTGAAATACAAGGCACTAAAAGTTAGTCCGGCCCTCTTTCTACAGTTTCAGCAGTTAAACCATTTATCATTTGAGTCAATCTTGTACCACTTGAGTCTCACTTTTAAGACTTGTACTTGATAAGCTGTTATTATTTTTGGACACGAGTGCTTCAGTGCCAAATGTAGAGGCTTCATGATGAACCGTGCTGTTTTTTGAAGCTTGGGCTAACTTGTTTATTTTTTTCGTTTATGAGACCAGATTTTTTGTTGTTAGTTTTTGCTTTGTAAAGCTTAGACAAACTGCGGGAATTGTAAATGATATGTACTAATGCCACGATGCTTTCTTCTCTGTCAAAACATGCACAAGCGTCCAGCAGATAAAGAGAGACTGAAAGGCATCAAGGCCTATGTTTAGCTGAAAAATTAATTACCTCCTTAGGAAAGAACTATTCTGGGTTCTGTCATTTCGTTATTTGCTCTTCATGAACAGCTGTCATAAATCCCTGATAATTTGTGATACAACAGACTCTTTGACAATTTCTTTTTTTCCTGAAATTTTGTGCATGAATCGCTATGTCATACGCTTTCTTTAGCTTAAAGTGACATGTAATACCAAGTAATACTTGATAAATAACGCTTAAGCCACACAATAAGGCCTCCTCTTATTGAAATACATTAGAAAAGGAGAAGAGAACCCCAGAAGCTGAGTACTTGCAAGTTATGACGCAAAGACGGGGCCATCTTAGAAATGACTTATGAAAATGTGGGCGGACTGTGGACTTGTTGTAAGGGCACAGTAATAATCAACTTAATTATACAATCAATAAGCTAATAATGGATGGGAATGCCAGATGTTCAAGTGAAATTGTTGTTTACAACATGAGAAGAGTATTCTGAGTGATTTAAGGTATTAAATAACAATTTTCAATCAAAACACCACAGGGACCCCAGCAGGTGAAATTTACAATAATTAAATGCTATTTAGCACGCTTCAGTGGCATATTTGCATTGGGCACCCCCTCTAATATTCATGGTACTGCAATAAGCTATCACTGTGCAAAGTTTGGTGCTTTTGTCAACTCTGTAACGATCCTGACCTTAAGAGACCTGACTATAATAGCAAATGGTCTTTCTTTCCTTGCAAAGGCTCGTCTTCCAGTCAAGTGGATGCCTCCAGAGTCTCTCTTTCACGGTGAATGCAGCACTATGAGTGATGTGTAAGTAGCCTCTTTTGATTTCTTCCGTTTTGGCTTTCGGACCTCTTCGTATCTTTCCCGGGGTAAACAACTTACAGAATTATAATGCCAGAAAATGTCTCCCCTTTACATGGCGCAATGGTGGAATTAATTAAATGAGCCTTATATGGTTTACGTTAAGTCAGGGACTGTGACATTTTATAGGGGGTTGTCTTGGCCGCTGAAGGTGTATGATCACTGCAGCGTTTCTTAGCCTGCAGAAGGACCGCCTGATCGCAGGTTAAGCTTTTCTGTGCTCAAGCCGCTAATACATTTTTTTTAAAAAAGCACATTTATATAGATTTGACACTGGACGTCCTCGCTTTCCTTGACGAGCTTTAAAGAGAGTTCAGTAGGTTTACCAACAACATTCGCATTTTGTTAGGCTGAATAATATCATAATGGGAGCATTCTCACACCATCAATGATGCCTCTAAGTTTGAGTAATTATCATTAATATAACCGATCCGTAAGTGAAACAGCTGTTTACATTCGGTGATCCGAATAACGAATAATAGGGAACTTAAGAACCACGACGAAGTTCACGACGACGACGTCTGTTGACTGGGAAAAGACTGGAACGAGACCGTCGGTTTCGGCGGGAAAAAGGAAAGTTAAGATGCGGTCGGTCGGTAGGTCGACGACGACGACACTGAATGTAAACACAGATGTAAAACTGTGATTTTCGTTCGCAACAAAGGTTTTCGCAATGGCGTCTTTCAAAACAACGCAAGATCTTATTTGTTCAAGCCGTACGTCTAATTTCATTGACGATGAAAAATTTTTTGTGCTGTCTGACCTTTTCGAGTGGAAATACACCTACTTTCCGTACGAAATTATGCAACTTTCAACTTCAATGAGATGGCCGAGTCCGAGTGTCCGTCAGAGTTTAGATTTCGAAAAAGAGACATTCTGATGTGATAGCTGTTTTCCATATAAAGTTTATTTCCTCTATATTAAAGATATATGATTTGCCTTACCTAAATACGTACAAATAAATTTATCACAATTCACTTACGAGTTCGCTCGCTCAGCCTCCTCAGCTGTTGCCATTCTTCAAAGTAAAATCAATTCATTAGTCGAATTTTCAATCAACATCGCTTGTTTGGAGAAAAAAGGAACGATACCTGGATTTAGGAGGACAAGAAAATGTAAAGGCCTTCAAAAATCGCTTAAAACAGTGGATTTATACCTGCCGAAGCTTGTGCATTGCAGGACGACGTGATTCTACGTTGTTTGGCGTCGTCGACGATACCACGACGACGAAATTTACTAGTCGCGCTTGCGCAGTACAGTGTAACTCACTTCCGGTCGTCGTCGACCAAGCCGTCGTCGTGGTTCTTAAGTTCCCTAATATCATATAATACGACTGTTGCGATGCAAAGAACTACTCCGATGGCCAAATACGTACATGAGAGCAAAATGACAACAGCACTAAAACAGTCTGCTCCCCATTCTTTCTTTCAACAGGTGGTCGTATGGAATAGTGCTGTGGGAAGTTTTCACACTTGGTAATCAAGAACAGATTGATTCCTGTGACATCAGTTCCTTGTTGAAGAAGTATATAGCCGAGTTAAAGTGATTAAGGAGATTTTGTTTTTCACAGGTGACTCGCCTTACCCCCGCTTCAAGTCCCGACAAGTGCCGTCGTTGCTTAAAAGAGGGTATCGAATGGAACGGCCGATCCATATTTCTGAGGAACTGTGAGTTATCACCATAGATAACAATTATTCACCGAAGTGGAGGTGGCTAGTATTGGATAATTACCGAGGCCGCAAAGCGGCGAGGTAAATATCCAATACTAGCCACCGACACTGAGGTGAATAATTGTTTTAGTATATACTAAAACAGTGAGATAATTGAGCACAAAAATGATGATATTTAACTCATTCACTGTTGCCAACGATTACAATTTTGGCGCGCCATTACCGAACGGCCGCGCTTGTCGCTTTTTGTTAGCGACAAATAAGACGCTTGAAGGCGTTTGTTTAGCTCTTGCGGAGAAGTTTCTTCAAAAGGAGTTGTGAATTCTTTTTTTATTTAAAATAATTCTGTAAAAAAGATTATTAAATTTAGTTTTAAGCTTATTTATGAACAAGTCAACTAAATAAAGTAACGCAAGACTTAAGCTTAACTTGCATTTGTAAACAAAAAACTTTTTCACCGGTTTTATCGCTAAATTCAAGTCAAAAAGACAAAGCTTTACCTGCTAAAACTTCCAAACCGAAATTCGTCACCTTCTTCATGTATTTCGGAAATAGCTTGCTTGATTAGTTGTGAAATTTCTTAGTTTGTAACGGCAGCAAGCCGGGAAGGCACTATCCACTGTTTTAGTATATACTAATAGATACTAATAATAATTATCATCATCGTCATCATCACCATCACCATCACCATCACCACTACCATCATCATCATCATCATCATTCCATTACCATTATGATCCTAAGTGATCATTATTGTTGCTTTATTATTGTTGTGATTGTGATTGTGACTGTGATTGTCATTATTATTATCATTGTTATTCTTGTTTTCTTTTCGAGCTTTAACTTATATACTCTTAGAAAGTATATCTGTTACCGATTCATTTGATTGGTTTCGAGGGTAAATAGTTACGCGTATTAACTGAAGTGGCATGGTAAGATAAATCGATGGACTGAATGTCTGTCGGGATCGAGATTTCAAGATATAATGGGGAGTGCAACAATAATGAGGATTCCATAAAGCGATATTTCACCGTGTATACTCATAAAATAAATTGTTCAAATTGTTTTTGTTTTCGTTGATGATTTATCGAATAGGTCATTTCCGAATAACTCCAACCATCTGTTTCAAAACGAGGCTAAGTGCGAAACCATTGATATGTAAGGGGTTGTTTCTTCTCGTGCAAATGAAACAACAAAGGTTTTGCACTTCACCTCGTTTCCAAAGTGAGGGTTTTTGGAACTCGCAAATGACCTATTGTTTGTTGATACGTTAGATGATGACTCCCATCCGTCGGGAAGTAAAGCCCCAAATAGCAAGAGTTCGATAATTGCGGTGGTTAATATATCAGTCAACCGGAAGCTTTATTATTTCTTTGCGGCCCGTAATCAGGTTATCCGTTATAGCGAGGTGTCCTTTCAATGGGACGAAGTTAAATCGAACCATACATTGTTTAGTTGCCAGATAAATTGAATTGTTCGCTTATTACCCCTTGTTTTTGGTGAGAAAACGCATAGATGAATTAGAATTGTGCTATTTTCAGGTTTTCTGTTCTAACCGAATGTTGGGCTGAGAATGCTAAAAAGCGCCCTTCATTCCAGTGGATCTGTGCTGCTGTTAAGAGGTTAACCAAGGACCAGAAGGTAGAGAGGCCGGATACAATTACTTATTAAGAAAAGATTATAGCCCCCTTAATTTATAAAGTAACCTCCATTTAAAATACCAATGCCCATGCAGCATTGAATAAAATAATAATGCCCAGCACTATCAAGACCCATGTTAGAAAGCCGGGAAGAGAGGGACGGCGGGTGAATGAAAAACACTTCCACACCAATAAAGGATCTTTATTTCCCAGACTCCCTTTATATCCCTCCTCCCTTGAAGACATTTTATGCAGATTACGCTGTTTTAATTAAGATCGCATTCTTCACCAATGGCGTTTTCCTCTTGTTGCTTCTTTAAAACAGGCCCACGTCAACCTTGATGAGTATAATGATGAAGATTACGTCAATTTTGATATGATTGATGAAACTCGTTAAAGTCAGGAAGCTTGAAAGGTCTGTGAAGTGTTAACAGAAATGACGGACCAACCAACCAAGTGCTAAATAGTAGCATAAAAAATTATAGCAATTTGCGTTATTACTTTGGGAAAGTAAAAATAACCAAAATTTTTCTCAAGGAAAACCTGTTTTTTATTCTAATCACACTGAAACGATTACAAAATATTTTGTAACTGATCTAAATAATCACAAAACACAGAATAGGAGCAGCCATCTCGTTTAACAGTAAATAAAATAAAAAAAATGTAGGGTGAAAGAGATGCCTCGAATGGCTCTTGCATAGCTTAACAAACCTTAAATAGTGTACAAGCCCCTTGAGACACCTTACAAGCATGACTTAAATACTTCCGCAGTATTATGCAACCTAATATACATACTATTGTGAAACCAACAAAACTTTACAAAATATATTGTGTTTTTACATGACGTCATGGCGGCCATATTTGTGTCCCAAAACAATGAAACGGCCGCCATGTTTGTGTCCCAAACCAGTCCTGTGAGAGTTGAACTCTTTTCTTATGTAAACGCTTTCTTTTGTTTCAATAAATTTGCATAGATGCTGGCCACGTGAATGAAAACACAGAATTGGTAGTGCGGCCTGTATGATCAAACGGCAAGCATAATGGACTGTTGATGTCATGATTGCTAAATTCTACTTCTATTTAAAAAATATAATATTTCAATAAAAACTACTTGTTAGTACTATCAGCCCATAAAGAAGATGTTCTTACTCAAAGCAATCAAACGTTGCATACTACGTGATGATATCTCGCGTTACTGGATCTGTTGATGTTAATGTGTCATCATTGGCTCCTAAAAACAAAAAAAACAAACATCTAAAATAGTTATTTTGTTTTAGAGGCTGGCACATGTGATACACAAAAACAATGTTTACAAAAAAAAGAAACATTGCTATAATACGGATTGAGAGTCTTAGGACACTTTTATCACGATAACAGTAGAGATCATACCCTTACTCCTTCCCAGCTAGGTAACGACATTGTGTTTCGTTCACCCTGCACAATCTCATTAATAATTCATAAAAAATATAAAGGAAACTAATGTGTAATGAGTGTTTGGAAATCAGATGAAAACTGATCAATTTTTCATTCTTAATTTCTCCTTCTAAAATCGTTTTGTTTGAGAAGTAATATCAAGCATTTGATACAGTGTTTTATTATACACTTAATGTCAGATCCCAAGGGAAACAGTTAGTTTTGTTTTCCCGAGAGTCCTGATGTTTCCCGAGACGAAGTCGAGGGAAACATCAGGACTCGAGGGAAAACAAAACTAACTGGTTTCCTTAGGGACCTGACATTAAGTGTTTTGTTATATTTCTAGACTTTCACTTCAACAGCAACAAAAGAATAACCGGAGCGAACTAAAACAGTCGACTCGGTACTTATAACAACACAAATTTAATTCTCAAAACCACGGAATGAATGATTTACAAACAAAAGTACTTTCCTTATATTATCTGCATCTTTTTCCTCCACTAGCTGCTGTTTTTCGTCTGGGAACTTCTGGGATAATTTTAAAAATCGTTGCTTTTTAGCTTGAGGCTTCGTGTTTGTGTTGTTGTGTTCATTCAGGAAAAAGAAAACTGGCAGGGCCTGGCAGTGTTTTTCCCGCCCTCTGTCACGCCACTTTCCACCATGCTTTGATCACGTGCTGCAACGTATCCCGAGCGGAATACATTGTTTAATGTATCACGATCGGGATACATTTGATTTTAGTCAAGGCCACGTGACCAAGAATCAACCAATGGCAGTCCCTGTTTAGTTGAGTGAAAGTCTAGGAATATAACAACACCAGATAAAACACCTCGGCGTTGCTGTTGTCGCTCAGTTTCGTGAACGGTCGCTGCCATTTTTAATACACTTAGAAAATTTTTGACCTGTTATTGAGAGTGTTTCTATTAAAAAGAAAAAAAAATCACAACCCAACCAACCAGTGTCAGACTAGGACCTCGAACCTAGATTTTTCGTATCCTAATCTCTCTCCCTTACCACTGCACTACCACACCGACCCGCCAAAATTCCGAAATATAAATATTTAAGTTCATTCATGATTATTAGTACACTACGGCAAACTATCTTTCTTAACTGTTACATCAATAACAGGTGACCCTAGCAATTTCCGTAACTTTTAACGAAAATTCAACTTGGGCTTCAACGCCGTTCCTGTTCTAACTCTTTACAAAACCGTATTATTTGCCTTAATTAATGTAACGTAATCCAAGGAATATATCACATCTATCATGTTTAAAGGTTTGGTTACCAATGGTGGTAAACGACCGTTTACGAAAGGGAAGTAGGCCTCGGCGTTCGACAAAAATACTCCGCTGCGCGTTGTATTTTCAACTCTCTTCACGGTGTTTGATTTGGTGATTAAACACTTATGCCTCTCATGCGCTATGTATTACTTCACACCTTATCCTGGCCTGAAAAGTGTTAGGTTTGTTTTTACAACATGTTTTTTTTTGGAGGGGGAGGGGGGAGGGCATTAGAGACATCTGCACTATAGCAAAAGTGAATCTTATTCTATATCATATTACGGTTGGTAATGTAACTATCCCGGCCAGGAATATTTGTCTCCCTTGTAGGTCAAGACCCTCATCCCTGTTCAATATATATTTATATAAAATGACTAGGATAGTACGCGCGCTCTGATTGGCCGAGGGGAGTGTTTGCATGAGAGTATGTAAACATGGTTGTGGCGTCAAGAAGTTTTGCTTTTCGCTCCCTAATCAAGCGAGCACGAATTTGAAAAAGTTTTCGAGTTCAAAACTCGACAAGTTTACTTTATTTACCCATTCCTTCGTCGGCCGAGACTTGGAAAATCTTTTTTAAACAAGCTGTGTCAATTTCTTTTTTTCGCTTAAGCTGACATTTAAGCGAGAAAACTCCCTATTTCATGCGTATTTTGGAAAGCATCTTTTTGCAAAACAAGAACAGATTACGCGTGCAAGATTTCGTTTACAAGACTTTGCGACTGGTAAGAATTTATCGTTTAATCATTGCCATGACAAAGAGTTTAGCGTGTTTTCTCGGGAATGTCATTTTATTAAAGCAATAGGAAACCTTTTTTACTGTGTTAAAAATAAACACTCGAGGGGTTATAACGGTCGAGAATTCTCCCAACTCCCGGCTCAGGCTTTGCAAACACGGAAAACTTTTCCTTTTGCTTGAATGGGACTTAAACCAGTCAGTATAAAACGTCGACTGCGGACTGGGTTTAAAACACGGACTTCTTATGAAATGCGGACTAGCAACTACGGACTAGGTATAAAAAAACGTACTAGGTGTAAAACGCGGACTACGGAATGTGTATATAAAAACAGCTTTAAAAAGGTAAAACTTAGAGAAAGGGATAGCGGACCAGCATGGAACAGTAGTCCGTGCTCCTTGCCTTGCACACAAACATTCCTTTGGCAGGTCATGCAGTCTATTCTTCCCAACGTCAGCGTCATGTGGAGAAGGAAGGCAAACTACACGGGCACGTTATGCCGCTACTCAAGGAAGCTGAAAATGAAACACTGATTTTTATTTAAGGAAAAAAAAAAAGGAGGGGTTAGAAAAGAATTTGATTTATAGTTTTAGACCAAAAGAGGATATGAAATTGGGAGGCACCGAATAAAAATAACAATTAAAAAAAAAGTATTGGTATTATATAAGGATAGTAAAGTTCTTATAGATGCCACAATTTCATTTCAAAGCCTTGGTAATGTGAGGAAATGAAGAATCCATACGAGCAGGTCAATATAGGGCCAGTTCAGTGATGCAAAAAAACCTGTATTTAAGAGGGGGGGGGAGGGGTTACTCACCTATACCTGAATAATAATGGTGTGTAATGCTTGTGAGTAATTAACGGTCATTTACCCTGATGAAGGCCGTTTAACATCGTCGAAATATAGGTGAGAGACGGAAAACATATTGTTTACTCTTCACTTGTGGTACTGGATTTATTGAGTCGTGAAGAGAATGTCTTCTAGCACATGCTTGTGATAGGTTGAATAATAACTGAGATATAGAGTGTTTTCACATGACGTCACGGCGGCCATATTGGTGTCCGAAAACAATGAAACGGCGGCCATGTTGGTGTCCCAGACCAGTCCCGTGGGAGTTCAACTTTTTTCTTATGCAAACGTTCTCTGCTGATCCAATAAATTTGCATAGATGCTAGCCACGTGAGTGAAAACGCTCTATATTGCCTAAAGGTCTGTTTACATGTATGTGGGGGACCCCAGGTAACCTGCCTGTCCATATAATCTCTCATTTTAGTGTAATCACGTTTACATGTTAGGTGGCGTAAACCGCCACATGTTACCTCACCTACCTGGAGTCCCCCATCTTAATGTAAACAGGTCGTAAGTTATATTGACCACTCCAGAAAATATCAAAACATACCTTATTATATGGCTGAGTCTGTTTTCGCAGTGCGATTGGTCAATTTGCGGTCCGTAACTTGCTATACGGACCAAAATGTTTAAAGAAAATGCTCATCTCGGAGCTCTAATTCTCTTTACCGCGAAAAAAAGGTTTAAATAAGGTTATAAGACGCCTGTCAACCTTGAGGACTTGGATGTTGACTTTGGCCTTCAACATTTTAAACTGTGTTTATTTGTGAACGAAGGCGATGAAGAAACTAACTCGTAATCTTATCGAAGAGGATTCTAGTCATTGTTTAAAAATTTTATGGTAGTACATCTACATCGACTGGCAGAGATTCGAAATGTTTTGCCTAAGAGAAAATGAGTAATTCCTTTTGACAAATACGATAACAAACATACCTGCACCCGATCACCTTGACAAGCTTCTTTGCCATTTGCAGTGTTTTTTCAAAGACCGACGAAAGAAAGATAAAAGTGAGTTCGAGCCAGACACAATAATGTCCAGTTTTCAAAAGACTCCAGCGTCACATTAACGAGTAAATACTTACAGTGCTCTTAGTTTCGACCGAGGAAACTTTAAAATATGTCTGTAAGCCCTGAGGACTGGGATGTTGACTCTGCCTTTCCAAATTTTAACCTGGCTTTGTTTTAATGAGAACGAAGCTGTTGTAGAAACTGAATCGTAGCCTTACCGAGGAAGAGAATTCTAGTCACTGTTTGAAAATTTTAACGCAGATCACAATTGAAGACGAGAATGAACTGGCAGAAAGAGAGGTTTTCCCAAAAAACAGGGGCACCCAACGTCAATTTTCGGAAAATATCTGTTCGGAAGGCGATTTGAGATCTACTGGATCTAGAATTTTCGGAACATTTTTTGTAAAATTTCTTGCTTGCCTACCTCTCCTAGGATTTTCGAACATCTAAAAATTGGTGTAATTGCCCATTTTTAACGGATTTTTACCCTAAAAAGCTCACCTAGAATTTTCGGAAGCCTTTTTTCTGGCTGAAATTTTCGAAAAGGTAAGTTTTTATCCTTATGATTTTCAGATCTCGAGACTTTCAGCTAGGAAATCAGAACAGATGAAAAATTTTTAGGGGATAAAAATATGCCTTTATCTACCGTTTAAATACTAAAATGCGTTTAACAATGCTATGTTTAAGTGGTTTTGAACAATATTCTCGTTGGGTGCCCCTGAAAAAACAATTAACGAGCGAATCCTTCGACAACGACAACAGACTTACCTTGAAAAGCTTCTTTGCCTTTTGCAGTGTTTTTTCACAAGGACAAACGGAATCAAAGATGGAAACGACTTCTAGACAGACACAGTGTCCGGTTTCCAAAATACTCCAGAGTTACAAAGCTAAAACTTACAGTGCTCTTAGTTCTGACCGAATAAACTTTTTCAACATGGCGAATTTGTTTTTACTTTCTCGGAAAGCCTTTGTTATGTGCTATTGTTTTCGTGCGCCAATAAAAACTTTCTTTTTTGACGCCTGTCAAATGACTGTCAAATCGTGCGTCCTACACTTGTTTCCGGTTCCCCAAACAGGAAGAAGCCATATAATAAACATCTTATTAGCCTCGTTTTTTCGGTCCCTACTGTAAATGACGGCTCCTCGGTCCGTAATTTACAGTACGGACGGAAAACTCGGCTAATAAGAGGTATATAATGCTCTTTGTTTGTCACCCCAAATTTTTACATAAGCTTTGTCTTCAGTTTCTCTTAGGAATTAAAATCGCCCCAAGAGAAACTGAAAACAATGCTTATGCAAAATTTTGGGTGACAAACAAAGAGCATTATGGTATGTTATGGTACTTTTTGGAGTGGTCAACTCTAAGCGGTGACTACATAATTTGCACCTACCTTCCTATGTAAACATGCACATCGCGTTTCTGACCCCTTTACAAACTGAGAAGCAATAATTGAGGGATAATTTCAAACAAAAGAATTATTTTTTTGGTAAGTTGCTAAATGTTACAATACATTTATTTGATAATAGACGCCTTAACATTGAACTATGGGTACAAGATAAAGTCTGATAGAAGTAGAATACAATTTGTTACATGATTTGTCAGCGTGAATAGATAACTTCACGCCACGGTGATAAATCGCATCCCTTACGAGTCTCAGTATCTGCTTATTTGCAAAACAGACGTAAACGAACTGCACTGAACTCGCATAATTATGTTCTCAAACTGAATATTCAAATGTTTAATTCTCTGTCCAAATTCAACAACTAACTCACATCTTTGAACGGCAGGATATAGCCTTGAAAGGCGTCGATATTCGCTGTAGTAAAAAGAAGACCCCAATTGTTAAAGTTTTGGTTATTGTTTGCGAACTCTTGATAAATAATGTTTCCGCATTAATGGCGGCGAAATTTAACGGGAGTCAGAGGAGCTACTCGGACGCTCGATTAATTGAATGTAAGCCCACTCATCTGATTGAACCCAAATGAGACTAGAAAACCGATTTACAAAAAAAAAAATCCCAGCTCCTTTGACACGGCTTCTCTCTGTGTTAAAACGTTGAAAACGGCGCAAGAAGGGTATTATTTCCGTATGTGAGTTATTTAACACATTAAGAGGCTTCATGCTTGATGAGTTGTTGACTACTATTTGCATAAATCTGAATTCGAAGTAGACAGAGCAGCGCGATATCCCATGGAGAGAGACGAATATCATACTTGGATTCCAGGCTAAGAAGAAAAAACCTCGCATTTAGATTCAGAGGGTCAATAATTCCTTGTTTTCATTATCATTGATTCCCTCAACTTGAGGCCAAATATGTATTTGGCAATTCGGAAAATTCGGTAATTGAGTACCGGAGGCAAACATAATTCACCATTTTAGGGCCTGTTTACGTGGAGGTGGGGACCTCAGGTAAGTGAGGTAACCCGCTTTGGTGGGTAACCGGCCTGTCCACATATAATCTCTCATTTTAATTTGATCACGTTTACATGATAGGTGGGGTGCCCGCCGCATGTTACCTCACCTGTCTGGGGTTCCCCACCTCCATGTAAAAAGGCCCTTATTTTGTTTTTGTTTTTTTATTTATATTTTCTATCACTTTCCCTTCGGTAAAGATCAGTTTACTGCTCTAATTTTAAAATTTGGTATTGAAGACTTCATTAATCCAGGCTCTACTCAGCAAGATCCGGCTGACCATTACTGGTTCGTCTGTGTGGTTTTGCCTTTACAACTGTTTCTTATCAAGGGGTTAGCTAATTTTAGGAAAGAAAATTATGGAGTGTTGCAAAGAACGAAGGGAAAAGAATAGGGATGGTGCTATTTTTTTTTCATTAACATTATCTTTAGACTGTTCACAATACTTCAGTTTTTGTTGCCTCTGATAAAAAGGACATTTTCATCTTAGAAAATCGTAACAAAAAAAAAATGAAGAAATAAGAGAACAGAAGGAACGAGAACGAAATTCTTAATTCTATTATTTGATTATGTTAAGATTAACCCTGTTTAAACCGGGGGGGGGGGGAGCTTTTAAGAAACCCTTGCTAAAAATTGTAAAAATAACTGTTCAAACTATGACTGCTATGGATTACATCTAATTTATTCAAAATTTCGGATCCAAGATGGCGGATCTTCCACTTTCTTATTTGTAATCAGCTATAAAATTCAACAATATGAGGTCATTAAATGACGTCCAATTAAGTACACCATTCTGTCTTTTTAATTTATGTCTAGAAGGAAGGGAGGATGACCCTTGCGAAATGGAATTGAGAATTTCTAGGAATTCCTAGGAATCAAGGTGTGAAATTTCACGGTAGTTGGAACATGGAATTCCTAAGAATTCCTAGGAATTCCAAGCTTTGCTCACCCATCAGTTGGCTTGGAAAATATTCCTAGGAATTCTTAGGAATTCCTAGGAATTGAAAGAGAATATTAAACAGAATGATTACTTCTTAGGAATTCCTAGGAATTTCCTAGGAATTCCTAGGAATTCCTTGGAATAGCTTGGAATAGCTAGGTCAATAGGGATGTAACAAATCGACCTGCTGCCGGAATTAAGGGATATTCGAATCAAAAACTGATTTCCATTTAAACCCTTATGTTAAGGAAGTTAGTACTAGAAGTTGCCATTTTGCTCTCCGAACCAGAAATCCACAAGGCAAATGTACAAAAACTGAAACAATGTTTATTCCAGCAATAACTGAAAAATAGCTCTCCATGTTAACAAAAAATACTTCTTCTGCGTTAACTTGACTTAAAAATTTCACTGCACTGATCGTTTAAATGTTCCAAGAATTACAACAGTGACCTCAAAAAATCAAATTTAAAACAATGACTTTTTGTGAAGTAGGAATCAAATAATTCAGTATAATGACTGTAGTCCTTATATACATATGAATAA
>BOPM01001124.1:78104-93833 GCA_022179025.1 Porites australiensis
TGTGTTCTTCCTCTTTTATCTTTTTGGTAACCACTTGGTTCTGTGCAAGGGGTTACTCTTTTATCTACAATGCAATATGATTCTTTCATTTAGTATAATGTTTAGATAATTGTGTAAACCAGTTTAAAAGTTATATAATAACTACTAAAATAGAACCTAAGTTTTTTCTGAGATAGAAAAAAGATGGACATTAAAACACTAAGAGATTTTGAGAAAGAAGTTAGAACTAAAATAAATGCTGAGTTTGAATCTCTTAGAAAGGAGAATGATGGTCTTTCTAAAGTACTAATGTTTGGTGAATGTCAGTTGTGGAATAGTATTAAAAATGGTAAATATTCTTGGTTGAAAATAAAGAGTGATAAAAAAAAGAAACTCTTTAGACTTGTTGAAATTTACTCACAAGTAAGTAATTTAGTTGAGAATGTTGGAGATATAAATAAGAAAGTTGATGATCTTAAAAAGTTAAAAGATGCTCCAATAGATGAGGAGCCGCCTTAAAAGGTTAGTACTTACCTAGTATTTCAAAAATAATATTTAATATAAATATCATTTTTAGGGTTTAACTAGAAAAGTAGGCCTTTATAAAATCACTGTTATCATCGTCAAAATGAGGGTTATGTATTACGTCTAAGATACTAGTACCCCGCTGCCGTTCTAACAGATAATATAAACACCAGTATCCGCATAAAACTGTGTTGCGATTTTGTATTTCATCTATCGAGTAAACTATTTGCTTTCCAGAAGGGCTTGCCGTGTTAAAATACTTTAAAGCTTCATTTGGCATTATCAAACCAAATTGATCAAAATACTCAACCACTGAATCCAGATTTCCATAACAAACCCAGTGTGTTCCAGGACCTTGAATATCATCAAGATTGATTATTCCACATTCTTTTTTGATCTTGTTTGGTAGTCGATCACGACTGTAAATTCCTCTGAGACTCCTGATACCAAGTTTCTTTACCCAATCCATGAGGTCAAAGTTGGAAAGCAGTTAGATTACAAAATGTCTCCTAGTATGGGGATTGAGTTGAATGGGCTGTTTTTTCCTAGAAGAAGTCCCTTGCCTTTGGGCTTTTTTTTTTACTCTTAACGGCGCCACCTTTGACGGCGACTCCCATTCCTAGTGGTCCTTTATTTTCCATATCTTCCCAAGTACCAAGAAAGGGTGGAGGGCGATGTGGATAACCTGAAAAATATCGGCCTTTTCCTTGTGTTACTGGAGGTACATAAACATTTCTAGTATTACTAGACGATCCTCGGTCAACTTGTAAACCAGAGCCAAACATCTTTGAAACCAAACTAATCGCCATTGGAATTCCTATTGAAGCAAGTGTTCCCAGGAATCCTCCTTCTATCTGCCTGCGGGTTGGTTTGATAACCAGTCGGCCACCTGTTTTATAAACTTTATTAATCTGGTCTATTTGTGCTTTGGTGAACTCTCTAGCAAAAGGAGGTAACATTGATAAAAATCTTTTTGGAATTGTAACCGAAGGAACACCTTTTCCAAATAACTTTTTTAATCCTTTCTCACCGAGTGCAGAGGCAGCTCCAGTAACCAATGCAGGTGCGACTTTGGAAACTCCCTTTATCGCGTAAGGAAGAAATCGAGCTCCAAGAGATGCTAAACTAGTGAATAGATTTCCACCATGCTTTACAGAACGACTAATCTGTGTTTTACTTATTTTTATATCTGTTCCTGTCCTATTTGCCAGTGATTTTTTTATCCTCGCAATCTGTCTGCGGGTGAACATTAACTCATCACTACCGTGAAGATGAGAATGTTTTAATCGAAGGGTTAGAGGTGATTTATTTTTGATTGCACTCATCAGTTTTGACTTTTGGTTTGGTGTAAGCGTTAAATCATATTCAATATAAGTTGTCATTTTATTTTAATAATTAGATTAAATATGTGTTGTATGTAATTAAGCACGAAGTAATAGTTTTCCACTTTGCTGTTCGATTTCTGCCTCTCTCTCGTGAAGTACCAAAGCGTAAACATTGTAGTTTGCTGCAGTTGTTCCAGACAACTCATAATGAAACGCTAGTTTTGTAACTTCATCTTTTATATCCAGTTTTTGCTTAGTCAGGTCAAAATAGACAAACGGAAACAGATTCTCAAAATTACTTCTATTAAGAAGAGTACCACCTAGAAAATCATTGTTGGCATAAACATACCCCATTACATCTCTAAAAACTCTTGAAGGATCTGTTGAAGGTTTGTAGTGAATATCAGGATATTCATTTCCATTTCCAACCTCAAGATAGCACCTATCAAGAGTCCTTGGATCTGTAGAAACACTGAAAGTATTATACAAAAATGGATTTGCTGTTTGTGATTCAATATTTGCAGTATTGATTAGTATAGGTAATAGCATGATTTGTAGCGATATTTGGCATAAATACCACGAGTGATATTTCAAAATTGTTATCCGTAATGTCACGAGCCATTAGGCGAGTGAAATTTGAGACAATTTTGAAATATCACGAGTGGTATTTATGCCAAATATCACTTGCAAATCATGCTATTATTTGTTTATACTACTACCCGCAAAAGGTTTGTAATTTTCACATGTAGGTATTTCAAATTAAGCTGAAATACCACTGCTCTAAGCCAATCAAATTGCAGAAATTTCTTCTGTAGTAGTATAATAAAAACAAATACATGACGTGGTTTTGAAATACCATTTGTAATTCTAAAATTACCAACTCTTTGGTTGTTCGCGATGTTAGATTCAACAACCTCATTGAGATAAGTCCATTTATATGGTTTGAGATACTCACTCATATAGATTTTATTTCCTTCTGAATTGAATACTAATCGAGGTACAAACAGCTGAAGACGAGTAATAACTACCCTACATCTATTTCCACCATCCCTCCATATAAGATTATTATCTTTTTCTATTTCAAAGTTTATCTCAATTTTGGTGTTAGGAAGAAGTTTATCTTCAAGTGCCTCAAAGAATGAATACCTATTTAGAGGAATTTCACAGCGTACTGTGGATGATTGCCCAAGCAATGCTTTACGCTTTCACAATCCTTCATTAAAAGTAGTAGAAGCATTATCTAACATAAGACCCGCAGCATCAGCATTACCAGCTTCATTTCGTCTATGAGTAACTTCTCTTCTAATAAATCTATTTTTATTAGCAGTTTTAGATGTGTCAAGAAACTAAAATTCATTTGTAGCGACACTATCAGCATGTGATTTGTTATACTCAAGTAAATTCTTTATGTTTACACTATGATTAGCATAATTACATTGGTACAGCTCCTTACCATTTGCTAATACTGATAATCGTGAAATAAAACTATTTGCTCCATTTACAATTCCCATTTGATCATCAGCGTATGTGTTATAATGAGCTCTTGCAGCTGCTAAAATTTCATCTGTAACATCAGTATTTCTAATACGAAAATCACTTCCATCACGTTGCTGAACTTTAAAATCTAGTGCTATTCTAGCATTATACCAATCAAATGGAGTGACTTCACCTGAATTGTCAGCGATAAATTTAAGATTATTTCGCTCTTGATCAGTGTCGTTTGCTGGATCCACATTAATAGCTTGTTCCAGATCAAAAACAACATCTTCATATCTCTCTAGATATCTTGGATTTCTAAAAGACTTCATTTTATTTAATAATTATATAATTTTGCGACCTTGTGGAGCAATTTTTCCCCCTGACATTATTTGAAGTACTATATTGTTGATTTCTTGATTAGTCATTTTGGATGGTTTTGTACTAGATAGCATTTTTACTATTTTATCACCAGCTTTTTTAGGCAAATCAGTTTTTTTGGGTGGAGGTGGTGGTGTAAATTTTACCTTTTTTTTTTGTCTTTTTTCCAACTACTTTGTCAAATATTCCCTCTCTAAATATGGAGCGCTCGCCGCTCCAAATGTGTTGTCTTGTATACTTCCCTGTATCAGGATTATATTTTTTTTTTTAACTCGGATTGACGTGTCATTTTATTTATAGAATTACACTTAATTATTAACTGGATCAGTATGACGAAGCAACAACGTCATAAACCAATCAATACCATTGAGGTTAACAGGTCTTCCGAGTGAATCAGTGATGTATATTCTCATTTCACAAATATAATGAGAACTCACAGGGCAGTACAGTTGCCTCCTTGGTTCGAAAGTAAATGGAAAACTCCTCGTAAGATTATCTGTTGGAATAACAGCAATTGTGTTTGTATTTACTCCATTTACAACGGAGTCTTTTATAGCGGTTGTGTTTATGTTTAATGAGTCAATCGATTTTGTAATATTAGGGAGGCGTGTTCCATACTCTGTTTTAGTCACCAGTTTCTTTTCAAACCCGATGAGGTCTCCAAAATCTGCTCCCCTTAGATCAAGTTGATAATCACCATCAAGTGATACCAGAACTCGATACGTACTCAGAATAAAAGTCAGATTAATTGAATACACCTTTGCTCCTTTGGAGTCTGTTGAATGGTGAGACTTTTGATCCATGTACTGATGGATGTAATAATTTATATTAGAGTAGGAATACATTCCATCTGTAAAAGTAATTGTATTCCATGTTGATCCATCATGGGTGTATTTGAGGGTATTGTTGCTATAACTACTTCTGATGTTGTACCAAGAGTACGTCACTGACAGCCTGTCCAGGGCGAGAAAATGCCTGTATTCTGGATCAAGTTTCAAAGGAGGATTAAATTTAACTATAAAATCATGGGGTTTGTTTGTTCCTATAGCCTCTCGTTTAACAGAGGAAATATGAATCGCACTTTCATTCATTTATTATATATTTACATACTTGTACACGTCGACGTGCTTTTTTAACATTTTATTAAGCTGTTTATTAGAAATAACTCCAAGGTCTCTAAGACGATGAGCAATCTGAATGTATTCAGGCAATACACCATTGTTTCCTGCAGCAAGAGACCCGCCTAATAATTCAAGTCTGTTTAGTAGTTCTTGGGGGGTTGTATTGTTAAATATAATTGAACTTTTATTCCAAATTCCTGTGCCTGTTTGGTATCTATAGTTTAATTGCTCTCTAAAAGTATTTCTATAGTTTTTAAGATCTTCTTTATATTTACTAAATCTTCTTATTTCATTTTGGTATTCTGGAGTTGGATTTTTTTTCTTTTCATTCAATTAATTCTTCCTGTTACAGATTGCACTTGTTGGTCTAATTGGGGGGATAATTGTGTTAAATAGCGTGTATCATATTGATCTAAATCTTGTAAAGGAGGTAAAAATAAATTTTGCATTTGTTGGAAATCATTATAATCTTCCGACGGCAACTGTGACAACGGCAACTGTGACGACGGCAACGTCGACCCCGGGGGTGGTGGTAGAGGGGGTAGTATATATGAAGAACTTAATGGTTGCCCACTTAATGGTTGTGATGGATATTCTAAACTTGAAGGAGGAAGTGTATATTGTTGATATTTTGAAGAAGGTGTAGTAGTTTCTGGTTGTAATGTCAAACTTGAAGAAGGTAGAGTAGTTTCTGGCTGTAATGTTAAACTTGAAGAAGGAAATGTATATTGTTGATAACTTGAAGAAGGTAAAGACGAGTAAGGATTAGATGATTGAACACGTGGCACTGACATTAACTGTGCTAACTGCTGAGCAGAACGAATAGAGGCTGCTTGCGATGCTAAATCCGTTGAATAAGGTGAACCACTCATATAATAGGATGGATGGCTGGATGGCCAAGTTCCTGTTTGATTTGGAGTTACTAATCCTGGAAACACATCTGATGAACTGATAGATTGAGATTCTGGAAACACATCAGAAGATCTAACAGCCGGGGTGCTCGGTGTAAATGAACTTTTAATAATATCAGCCGCACCTTTTAATGGTTTAACTACTAAATTAGATACACCAGATGAAGCTAATTTTCCTAAAGCCGATGCTGATGCAGATGATAGATCTCCTACAGCTGAAGCGAGGTCTCTTACAACGGAAGAAGTACTACTACTACTCACTGGCTCCGTTAGTATTTCTCTTTGAGCTTGTTGTTCTCTTTGTATTTCTTTGTTTAATCGTTGTGATTCTCTATTTAGTTTTTGAAGAGCTACTGTTTTCTCTCTTTCT
Source organism: Porites australiensis (assembly GCA_022179025.1). NCBI lineage: Eukaryota > Metazoa > Cnidaria > Anthozoa > Scleractinia > Poritidae > Porites > Porites australiensis. The sequence goes on from BOPM01001124.1 coordinate 84,193, forward strand.
TGAGCTAGTTGTTTTTGTAAAGCTGTGATGGCGTCTTGCTGTGGCTGTGCCTGTGCCTGTGGCTGTGGCTTTATTAATTTTTGTTGCAGTTGATTAAGACATTCTTGTTGTTGCTGTTGTTGCACTTGTTGATTAAAAAGCTCTTGTTGTTGTTGTTGTTGTGCCCGCCGTTGGTTTAATAGTTGTTGGCGAAGGTCTTGTAATTGCTGTTGTTGGCGAAGGTCCTCTTGTTGATCACGAATATCATATAAATCCTGCTTGTTTATGATAGCAGATCTCCGCCGTCTCCACTGTCTCCGTGGGCGTCGTGGTTGATCTACATAGTTTCTTGCATCAAAAAACTGGTCGTCGTCGTCGTCTCCGCCGTCGTCTCCGCTGTCGCCACCGCCGTCGACTCCTCTTCTGTCGTCTCCACTGTCGCCGTATAAAATTATCCTGCCTTCTCTTCCCCTAGGAAATCTGTCAGCATACCTACCTTGGGGTTGTTGATCTTGCTCCGCTTGCTCCGCTTGCTCCGCTTTTTCTATTCTTGTATTAAGTCTTTGTAATTCATCTAACATCAAATTTTGTGTTTTAGTGCTTACGTCTTGTGACTCCAAAAGTACTTCAAATGCTTCTCTAAAAGCTTCACGCGCTTTTTGTTTTTCAAGCTCTTTACGCTTTATGTTTCGTCTGACTATCTTTGTAAGAAAATCAGCCTCGATTTTATCTTGTGAAAGTTTTTTGGCTTGTGATATGTCCATTTAGCTAGTAAATACTTTAGTTAGTAACTACTTTAGCTAATACCCAGATAGATTTTCATTTTTTTCATCATTTTATTTAGTTCTTTTGTTGGTAAAATTTTGATAGAGTTTAGATACTTGCTATCTGAGTGAACTGCGGTACAACTCCATTGTTTCCAGCCATAATACTCTCCCCAAGCAGTTAAAGTCTGTCAATAAGTTGGTTAGTATAGATACCAGTTCCAGTTTTATAAGTTTTTCTAGCTTTTATAAGATCGCTTAAGGTATCTTTATAAGTTACTTACAAATCTCGTTCTTCTTCTTTTTTTTAATATTTTCTTTATCTTGTTGTGTTTTCTTTTTCTTTTTCCCTTTGCCAGCAATTTGACCATTCATTTTTTTAACATCACCATTAGCGTCCTTGTAATATGATTCCAAATAATCCATATCTTTTTTAAAAAAATTATTAGGATTATCGTAACCCATTTCTGTTAATTTTTGTATTTCACCTTCTTTAAACCTATTCACTAAATTAAACATAAATTGTTCATCAACTGGTTTAGGCGGTATTGCTTGTTCTGCCTCTGCTCCTTGTTCTGCCGCTTCTCCTTGATCTCCATCCTCAATAGCTTCTACTCCTGGTAATTCTCTCATATCAGCCAATCGCTCAAATTGATTAAAACCTTGAGTAATAGCTCGCTGATTGGCTCTAAGGCCTTCTGTAAGAGCCAACTGATTTAGAAGCATTTCCTGGTTTTGTGTGTAAATATTGCTAGTTTTGGTGTCCTCAGGTTTTTCAAACTGGGAAATCAGAAGTTTGAATGACTCACGAAAACCTTCTCTCTGATTTTGGCGCTCCCAAGTAGTTTCTTTTATTTTAAGTCTCACCTGTTTGGCAAGATCATCAGATTCAATCTTATTTTTAGTCCAAGTTTTAATTTCGTTAATATCCATTTATCTAATAATTATATAATGGGGAAACCTACGGTTCCCCCAAAACCCCCTCCCTTTATTATGTAATGATTACATAAATGGAAATACCTAATTATGATAGCACTAATGACCCAGATAAAAAAATACAAACACTTATACCCTTTCATGCCATCAGACACATTTCGAATGTTAATATGTGGAAATAGTGGAAGTGGTAAAACTAATCTGCTGTATCACTGTTACGCGGGTAATCTTTTAGAGGACGGGTAGCTTGCAAACCAAACTGAACGCAGGGTTGTCGGAACAGCAATAAGAAGGTTTATTCCAAAAATGAACGTAGTTTCCACGAAGTAAAACTCCACAACAGCACGTAACTCGTTAAACTTACACGGCCTCCGCCAACTTGAACTAACTTGATAAACTTACACGGCCTCCGCCAACTTGAATAAACACTGCTTTCGTCACACTTGACTAAACACGACTAACGTCGAACTCTCCTCGCTTGTGAAAACTAGTTCAAACTTAACTCGAACTCGCCTACTATATACTATATTATATACTTTTACAATAAAGTTCTAGAACTTTCCAGATAGTCTAATTGTAGAAAGATTACAAAATATACCGCTTTTAGAAACGCTTACATAAGAACCTAAAATAAACAAGCTATGAACTTTCGCGAACCTTCTAGAACGTCACGCTAGTCGCGCAATACAATTTTTCGTAACAATCACACGTTAATTAAGCCACTGTTGTACTATGATTACATTTATCTCTATGCGCGTAATCTAGAGCAGGATAAGTGCAAGAGACTAATCCAAAAGATGAGAGAACTAAGCATGAAACTGGGCCTTCGGTATGAAATACTTCATGTGAGTAATGATGAAATAACCCCAGTGACAGAAATGGATTACGAAGACAACCAAAAGGTGGTAGTATTTGATGATTACGTCTGTGATAAAAACCAGAGACAAATCATTGATTATTTCATTCAAGGACGACATAAGAATTGCTCGGTTATTTATCTAAGTCAGTCGTTTTACAAAACTCCAAAGGATATTCGACTTAATTGTTCTCACTACTGCCTGTACGAATTTCCATCATCGCGAGAAGCAAACAGAATATCATCTGAGTTAGGAGTTAATAAAGAGGTGTATAAAGCAGCAACTAGAAAACCGTTCACATTTCTGTATGTGGATAAACCAAAGAAATTCATTGCAAAAAACTTCAATGATTGTATCTCTACGAGCTAATTGTGAGGGGACCGCCGCCTGTCGGCGGACTGCATCCCCCCTGATTTTATATCAATTATTAAATAAAATGGGAATATTTAACGAACAATCTTTTGATCATCCCTTTGCTAAGGGAATTTAAGGCCCTCCAGGTGTTGGATTTAATCTCACCGCAGATGGAAATTATGATATGGTTGGTAAAAAAACTAACAAATCTTGGTGATGGCGTAAGTCCAAGTGCTGCTGTTACACGCAAACAATTGGACAGCTCTGGGTTTGGTGATATAAAAGCTGATATTAATTTAAAAAAATTCTTACAATATTAAGAACAGCAAAAAGAGAACATTTAATCAACTCAAAGCAGACGTGAAGTCATTACTTAGTTACGAAGAAGTAAAAGAAAACTTCATTGGATTAAACGAAGCAGAAGCAATGCAGACGTATTTGGATATGGGAGACAACTTCATTAACAGAGTTAAGACTCCAACTTCAAACGACCAAGCTTCAAATAAATCCTATGTTGATCAAACAGCAACAAATACAATGAGCGCTGCAGCAATGATTCATGCAACAAAAGCAGAACTTGATGATTATCTCAAAAAAGATGGGTCTACCCCAATGACTGGAAATCTAGACATGAACAACAATCGAATATTTCATCTGCCAGCTCCAACGGGTAACCGACAGCCAACACCATTAGCTTTTACTGAATCAAGATATCTCCACGTGCGTTTCTGGAACAAATAAAATGCTTAATAATCTAAACATGGACAATAAAAGTATAATTCATTTAAGACCGCCAACAGCCCCCACAGATGCCGCAGCCAAAAAGTATGTGGACAATAACACAGCTGCCCCAGATTTAAGTGATTATTTGGAAACAGATGGTACCGTCGCTATGACTGGAGACTTGAATCTTAACAGTCATAAAATAAAGAATTTGGGTGCTCCAACCCAAGACAATGAAGCGGTAACCAAAGATTATGTCGACAAACTAGTTCATCATACTGCAGTTCAACCAAGTCATTACAACGACCAGTTTGCTTATCTTATGTCTAGTGCGGCACAATGGACTGATGAAATAGATAGTGGAACTAGTCTTTTTATAACAAAAATCGGAGACTTATCTCCTTCAAAAGGTAACTTTCATAACTATGACCACAAAGTAACTTTCATAACAATAAACAAAAATTTTCAAGGTGGATATAAGTATAAGATGGGAATTAACTTTTACAGGTTAACTGCAAATGCTGATTACACGCTGTGTTTGGAAATACTCAACACTGATTATCAGCTGTGGCATAAGTCTCAAATAACTGTTGATAAAGGAACTTCAACAGGATTAACAATTGGAAATGTTAGTGTAAGGAAGCTCTCCCATAGGTACAGCGATTCAAAGGGACAAACACAATTTATGTATTACCATAGGGTGGTAGTTAATTTCCGGAAGTTGTCATCTGGGAATAAGTTCTTTCTTCACATTGTTAATAGTATTCCTCAGGATGGAACGGATTTGGCTGTGTATCCGAGACAGTTTTCAGGGGTTTACATGATTACTTATGGTATTGTGGGTACAGTTAGCAATATCGATCCAGATAAAACCTACGACTATCACACCGCATTTGATATCCACCCAACAGAAGTGGTGTATAACGTTGATATTAATGCTAATCAAAATGTAATTAAAAACATAAAAACCGATGCTAATGACAATACTAGTGTTGCCACAATTGGTCAGATTAAAAGTATGAATAATTTTACAATAAACAATTTTTACAGAAATATTTTTGAAGAATTTTATGACTTTAGTGATGCAAATATTTATGGAATAAATATAGGCTCATCTGGGGTTATTATTAATTCTTTAAAGCCTAATATTACACTACCACCTAATAAAGACCTAAGAAAATATAAAAAAAGATGGCTTAAATGTTAATGGTTATAATATTACTTTTTTTCCTTCTCATTCTTCGAAATCTACTTTATGTATTGTTTTTTATCATTGGAGAAATAGGAATTTTAGCCTAACTAAATATTTATCAACAAACAATAATATACTATTAAAATTAAATTATGATGAAACAAACAATTCAGTAAATTTAACTGTCAATAAATCAACTCTAAGTTTTACAATGCCAAGTAGTTTTAATGGAAAAAAAATTGTTTTATGGCTGACAGAAAATTTTGATACAAATGTCACAAAAGTTAAAATAAGTAACTACAGCTCAACATTAACTATACCAGCCGTTCAATACAATGTTAATCAACGTTGGAAGTTTACAACTGAAGATGGAGAGTTAAATAGGTTAATGTTTTCTCCAAACTTTTACGACTTTGACTCTGAGCAATTTCACAAAGTAATGCTTCAAGAAAAGTTAAATGGATCTTATATAGTATAGGGGAACCTACGGTTCCCCCTATGACCCCCTCCCCTGTGGGGGGAGTGCCCGGCTCGACGGGCTCGCCTCCCCCCAAAACCCCCCTGCTGCTAATCTACACAAAAGAATAAAACGAAGGATATCTTTGAATTTAATCACATAGACGGGTCTCTGTCAGAATCAGACGTTGGTTGTCTCAAAGACGTTTACAAACATTATCACATGAAATACTGGTGTTTTAAGCGGTGGTACAAAAGATATAAACTTCTTGATGAAACACTTACGCTGTCTGGAGGAGGATTAGTGGTGATAGGAACTATCACTGGAGGAATATCACTAAATCCAATAATACTCGGTGTAATAAATGGCGCTGGGGTGGTTGTGGCAAGTCTTACAAAAAAGAAGAATTACAAAAAAAAGATTGAAATGTCACAAATAGCATTTACAACATATGACAAAGTATTGGTTGAACTGCGTTCAGCTCTGAGGGGTGACTCCTTTAACAAACAAGAGTTTATTGATCGCATGAAGTTGATAGATGACATGATAATTGATCAAACTCCTCTTGCAGATAGATTTGTTAAGAAATATAATAAAAAGTTTAACTAATTTCTATATAATTACCCATCGTTTTGACGGGAAAGTTCATTTGAGGTTTCCTCATTTGAGCTGAGCTCATTTCTATCTATACATAAGATAGAAATGAGGAAACCTCAAATGATCAAATCAATTGTAGCATATGTGAAATTTTTACTTTCCCACATATAAAACACAGTCCCGCCACTGCGGGCGGTTTTATCCAGATAACTTTATTAAAGCTTGTCTTGTTTACCAGTTTCTCTATGCGAAATATTTTACACAGAAACTAGATATAAACCAAATTATTTGCAGGTTGTCAGACTACAGGCACACCCTTAGGTCAAACTCACGCACACTAGCCAATCATTTAATATTTAATCTCGCTTTTCGCGCTTTCTGGAAACAGTACCGCATGGGGCGAGGATGTGTCTACACCCTCAACACACCGTTTAAAGAATGTGAAGTACTTGGATATCTAACTGGAATTATTTACTGGTTCTTTTACAAAGGAGTAATTTGTAACTATCCCACCACTTTTCATAACTCTCCAAAGTTTGAGGAGAAATTTTAAGATAAACTAGTTTGCTCGCTTTGCTCGATTCACCTCCCATTTCTTCCAAAAATTTTTTAATCAGATAAAAAATACTTATCATTCTCTTTCGACAAAATTGTTTGTTTAGTATTTCCATGACGTGGTTGTCTATTGCCATTAGTTTATTATACAAGCCCCACTTTTGTTCCTCTGTTAACTGTAATCTTTTAGAAACTTGATTAATCTTTTTTTCATAATGGTAACGTCTCTGATAAACACTCTTCTTTCGAAAATGTAATCGATCATCATCTTTCTGGTCATAATACCCTAAAACATAGCCGTTACTCGCACCACAGGAGTCACAGATGCTATAACCTAAATTAACAAAGAAACAGTCCCTTCCATCACTTTGACAATTCCAACATCTAACTTTTCTACTCGCTTCCGCGTCCGCGTCCGCCTCCTCTTCTGCCTGCAGGGGCGGGACTGCTTGGCTAGTAGAGTCGTTATTGTAATTATTCAATATTTCTAGATATTTTTCTATTTGCTCCTCTGTATAGCTCATTTATTATTAATATTCTATAGCTACTATCTTAAAACGGTTTACCGTAAGGCGGTTTACCGTAAAGACAGTGTATGAATACAATCCTCCATCACACTGCGTTTATAGTCATCATTACTCAAAGCTATTTTATTTACTTCCTTTGAGTAGAGGTCATGATTTTCACTTCTTATAATTTTCATCGATTTCATTTGTTTTTCTCCAGAAAACAAACACCGAACGTAATCATCAAATATAATCTCCCGTTTAACAACATTTTTCTTAACACCTTTACACTTGCGAACTTCATCCGACTTTTTGGTTATACCCCCTCCCTCAACCTTAAAGGAATAAAGCTTTGGCCTCAACCCAACAAAATGAGTAATCTGTCGACCAGCTACTTCGTCTTTAAATAACCCAATAACTTTTTTGTTTACTCCTGTGAATATTCCAGATGGATGATCAGAAGAGTAATCAGATGTATCAAAGTGTGTTTTGATATCGTGAGATATATCTTTATAAAAATCATCTGTACGGATTAAGTATAATAGTGAGTCTGTACCTGTAAAAAGTAAGCTCGTTTGACCGCCCTTATATTTCTCTCGGATATAATTATAATGAAAATGAAACATTAGTATTTTGGATAAATCCAGAATTGCTCGACCAACATAAACTGGTTTGTTAAAGTAAACCTCAGTACGCTTCATATGAACAGCAATAAGGTTGGAGTCAAATAAGGTTGCTCGATCAAAGTTCGGGCGTGTTGTTAGTTTAGCGGCTTTTTCACGATCATCAACAAGTAACACATTTTGTCGTTTCCTGATATTTTCTATTGTTTTTCCAAATACCGAATTATTCATCAGTTTGAAAAAATCTTTCTCAAAACTGTTTGCTGCAGTTTTTCTAAGTTCAGTATTCTTTCTAATGTAGGTTTCCATCCAAGGAGACTGGTTAAAGGTTATTCCTCTATGAACAGCTGTTACCCGCAACCCCATCTCTAAACACTGTCGTAAGTTTCGATAATGGAGTATGTAGTTTTTCTGGGTTTAAAATGGGAAATTAGTTTTTCAACACCATTAACATTAAGTCTCTCGGGAGCAAGAGGGTAATCATTATGGCTATCCCATAACTCAGAAGGAAACTCAAGATCAACTTCAAATATATATCCGCGGGGGGACTGTCCGGCTCGCCAGGCTCGCATCCCCCCGAAACCCCCCTGTTCCTTTGGATCTGTCATATACTACAGTTAGCTTTATCAAGAATGCTCATTAGGGTATCTATTGTTAAGTTTTTCATCCATTTAAATCCATGTGTGGGAAGTGATTGTGACATTGCCCAGCCATAAAGATTATTAGCATCAAGATATTGAATAAAAGTAGAAGGTTTATCTGGATTATAATTAGTCATATATTTATTATTTGCCTCTGCATACCTTTGTGCAATATGGGTCATTCCTCCACAAATTCCTCGTTCAAACATCATCAACATATCATGATCATGTAATAGTTCTAGTTGTTGTCCTGTTTCTTTAAGACAAGCATCCCATGCTAATCCAGGAGATGTATAATAATGAGCCGGATCTAATTTGTACTGGCGAAGACAAGTTGCTCGAAAATTCTCAAATACATCCGCCAACAAAAGCACATAAGACTTAAGATAAAGATCGTGAAAATCTCTAATTGTTTTACATTTGAATGTATTCCAGACATTAATAGCGTGTTGATAATCATCATCTGAAATACATTCATCATTTAGTTTTGAATAGAATTCTTCTTTTGGAGGTAATTGTGTTTCAGATAGTTTTTCGATTGAGGAAACATAATCATAAGGATAAACTCCCTTACGAGTTAGTAGATCTACATTTTCCCTAAATATTTCTTTTTGTATTATAAAAATCATCTGGTTGAAGATTTTTTACAAGATTAGCAAGAGATGTTTGAAGCAACTTATAAGAATCAATAAATCTTAATTCTAACTACAGAGAAACTGTTCTACGATTTCTAGATTGGTACTCATCAACTTTAATCTTTTTAGAAAAGGATATATATTTCTCTTCAGTAGATGGAATACAGAAAAGATCTCCAAAAGAGCATCATACACTTGAAGATTGTGAATCACCACTGGAATAATCATTGGTTTTCGACATTGTACGTTACAATTCCAATGAGCGGCTCCGCGATATTCCCCAGTAAAATGACAATGATCACAAACTTTATCATCGGGGGTTAATATGTCTTCATTACAAATATGGCATTTCTCAGACTTACTGTAAGAAACTCGTTGTTCTTGTGTCATTCTGAGAGGTAGAGGTCTAAAATAAAAATCTTGGTAAATCTTATGTACAAATTTTTCTAATTTAGAAACAAAAATAGAAGAGACGTCATCATTTGGGGTTTTCTTAGTATAAAGAATTGGTTTAAATGTTTTACCAGGAACAATCCCTTTAAAATAAAAACAAAACCCTGATGGTTCATGCTTCTGGTAATTATAAGAGTATGAGTTTTCTGGATTAGGGCAACAACTCTTCATCGGCTTAGTAAAACATTCAAAATCAGCATAAATTACAAAATGAATTGGTGACTGTTTGTTGTAATTTTGAAACTTGAGAATAGTTTTTGAAGGGAGCATTTTTACGGCAGCTGATTCGTTAGATGAACAATAAGCAGTGTGTTTTAGTAACAAGTCTTCCTTTGTAAAATGAGTAAAACATCTCTTACAAATATGAAT
>BOPM01001125.1:65211-86064 GCA_022179025.1 Porites australiensis
GCTACTGTGAAAAGAAAAACTTATTTTCAATTGAGTTTAAAAAAGTAAGTATCTTAAAATAATAAATAAAACTAGACTAAAAGCTTTTTAGACTCTGAAAACAATTGGAAAGTTGTAAGTTTTTTTCAGTCATTAAATTGACCAGAATACACCCCCAGTTTTAGCTTGTCGGTTGTTTTTTCGTATATTTAAATAAAAACGTTCTCTAGGAAATACCAAAAAAGCAAAACAGTTCTTCGACAGCAAAACAAAACATAGAAGCTCAAAAGGTCTACCCGTGCAAACGGTCGACGCAACGTTGTTAGCCAACAACTCCCAACATTGTTGGATGTTACATGTTGCGTCTATTTGCACCGCACCTTGTTGCATTTTGTGGCATGTTGTTGCTTGATGTTTGGAGTTGTTGCGAAAAGTTTGTCGAGGTGCAAACGGACACAACATGCCTCCCAACATTGTTGGCCCAACAATGTTGGGAGTTGTTGCATCTGATTTGGCTACAAAACAAAAGCTTTGATTAGGCTATCCCAACTCTTAAAGGCTGTTTTTTTTTAAATGAAAGTTCGCGGAAGTTGTTAAAGCAGGTAAAGCCGATCTCTTTATAACCTGAATTTGCCGAGGAGCAGACATACGAAGACAGGAACTTAACATTGATGAGGAAAATTAGTCTGGGTTCTCCGAGGATGGGTCGTCGCGTAACGCTCCTCCCCACTAACGACCGCTAGTGGGGAGGAGCGCTGTGTGGTTACCCTAATAGAGACTAGTCTTGGAGGGTGTGTTATCTGCCTCGATCCTGACGGCCTTGGTGGAATTAAACCCTCTCCCCGAGGTGCCTTATTTTTCAGATTTCGGACACCTTGCTAATAATGAGGACAGCTGCTAACTTCATGGCGAAAATTACAGACATTTGACTGAGACAAACTCCAGCTCATACGGACTTATGGACACATCTCTCGTTCCCGACGGCATAATTTTATCAGTCAGCATCTTTCGACTTTTTGGCAGAATTGTATCAAATTATCATTTATTTCTTCCTCTTTTTCTCTTCGTCTTTGTCAGTTTAGTTAACATTCCGATTCGCGTTTATCATAATCCTTCTAAGAAACTACCGTACTAGCAAAAAAACAATCATGATGTACGTAATGTACATAAACTGGATTTTCTTATACCGAACTGTAGTGGTTTTTGTGTTCTAAAAATTGTTCAGTGACTGTTATGGTGAACGAAAGGGAGATACAAGTTCTATTCTGTTACCAATAGAATGCTGACGAAATTTTTGATGAATTCTTACTCGGATTACTCGTGTGTACTTTTGGAAAACCTCCTCGACCATGATTTATTTTATTATGTTTTTTTAAACTATTATGGTAACAAAATAAGCTTGACCAATTTTCAAGTAGGTTTTTCGAACCGAGTGAATTAGTTAACGCTATTAGATTAAGAACCTGTTCCAGCTCGCTTCATTAGTTCCAGAAATTTCTCGTCGACTGTGTATACCTTCGAATCTCAAACTTTAATCGGCGGACATGTTATACCAAATTCCCTGGCAAGCGTATCGGCAGTTTCTAAACTGCTCCATTCTAGCTTACGGCCTTGTTTTATCTCAAGTCCGACTTGGTTATAATGTCGCTCTAGAACTTGCAAACAGGTATTGGTAAGGTCACCTTTACATGGGTGCTTATCAACACCTCCCTGAAGATCGTGGACAAAAAAGAGTAAATTATCGCTTGGCGACACGGAATGATTAGAACATATATCCAAATTATTTCCTGCTGCTTTGTGTGATAAGCAATAACTGGTAAAGACATTTTCGTTGAAAGCCAACCCAGCGTTACCATGATAACCTGTTTGAGGCTCGGAAAGAACAGTTTCTATATCTTCGGGCCTAATGGTGTGGCCACTTGGAAATCTTTTATTATATTCTGTTAGGTCAGTGCACATTTCAAAATTCCAGTCGTAGCGATCTCTCTCAAAGTACCATGCATAAGAGAGGATGATGCTGACTGGAGAGATAAAAGTCGTGTAAAACTTTCTGAAAGCCTCCTCAAAGTTATTTGTATTTAAATGGTTTAGGATATGCTCTCTGCAGTGAGTGACCGTGTCTCGGTACATATATACCGGAAAATACGTCATAAAATCAGCGACAAATGGTAATCCTAGCGCCTGTTTAGTAGTATCTGCCCAGTTATATACCCAGCTTCTGTAGAAGGTGCAGGCGGAGCCTAAGGCTCGTACCTTTGTCCCATTAAAAATTGTGGACTTAGTTACTGGGGTAAAAAAAGCTGAGTCACTGTCCATCCAAGCAATGACGGTGTCATTTGATAGTAGGTCGATGAAAAAACTGCTCCAAAGTTGTCTGTTATAACCGGGTGTCTTAGGCGAGCCTTGAAACTCCAGAGTTCCTTTGTCCTTTGGAAGGGCCTCATAAAAGAATTCAAGTCTACGATCAGGAAAGTATTTTTGGGCAAGTGTTTTTAATTTTTCGGCAAATTCATGATCCTCTTGTGATTCTTCATCAAGTCCTACGACTAAATTTCCAAAGGAAGGAGGCCAGAAGAGAACGGAAGTCCTGAAAACGTTACACAAATAACGCTGCCTGTGATCTGGTCGTTTGCCAGACATCCTTACGAACACACTTGTTGAGGTATCTGGGGTGTGCTTTGTTATCCCTAAGATCTCTTTGTTTGTCACAGGTCTTGCGGTGCTGTGGTTGCTAACTGAGACTCGGGAGGTTTTGTAGAACCAAGGTAGCGAAGTTCCCCTTCCCGAGATCACATGTGATATAAGTATCACCATGGCGGAGAGGGCTAAAATAAGGCAGATGAGAACACCTGTTCTAACACTTCGTAAAACCATTGTCTAGTCAGTTGTATAGCTTTCTTCACATGGACTACTGCTACAAAAGAGAAAAGAAAAATGTTAATTAAATTTAATTTTTGGCATCTCATAAATGGTGCCATGTAGTGGAATGCAAGACAGTCTTGACAGTCTAGATTCCACGCTGTGGGTTAAGGATTCTAGGGACTAGATTCCGTATTTCTTATCAGTAGATCTTTCAGGGGCACCCAACGTCATTTTTCGGAAAATATCTGTTTGGAAGCACGATTTGGAGGATTTTCGAACATCTAAAAATTGGTATACCTTATTATAGGAAATTAACGCTCCATAAAAGGTATTGGAAATTAACGAGACTTAAATCAACGCGAATTTAATGGAAAACGACTTTCGAATAAAGAAAATTAACTCGAAAGAGGAGGTAGAATTTTATAATAAAGGAAATTAACGCGATTAAGACACGGTGGTGACAACTAGAACAAATTTATTTCAACACTGGATGCAAAAAAATTCAAAACTGAACAAAACTGAGCTGACATCACATCTGACAGTGACAACGATGAAGATGAACCGAAATATTGTAAACCTTCGCCCTAGCTTTTGTGAAAGTTTGTAGTTAATTACGTTTTTTAGGTGTCAAGAATGTCTGGACAGGTTCCAAAATTGGGGTTAAAATAGTGGAAATTAAGTGCGCGGAAATTAACACTGCACTTAATTAACGTCGCGGAAATTATCGCTCAACAAAATTCACGCGTCTTAAATTAACGCGAATCATGGAGAGTTAATTTCCTATAATAAGGTAAGGTAATTTCTGGCTGAAATTTTCGAAAAGGTAAGTTTTAATCCCTATAATTTTCGGATCACTAGACTTTCAGCTAGGAAATCTGAACAGATGAAAAATTTTTAGGAGATAAAAATATGCCCAGATATCTACCGTTTAGATACTAAAATACGTTTAATAATGCTATGTTTAAGTGGTTTTGAACTATATTCTCGTTGGGTGCTCCTGATCTTGGAGTCGGGATTCCTTGAGCCCTGGATTCGGGATTCCAAAGCTCTGGATTCCTGACTCCACAAGCGGACGAGGAGGAGACTTTTGACGCAGTATTTCGGTTTCCCTTGATATTACTCTCCCAGACGTTCTTTTAGAATACTACTGACCGGGGTAGAATTGATAAGTCAGTTTGACTGCTTTGGCCAAAGCTGGCGAACGCTTGAACGATATTGACGAATATTAAGGCTCAGAATTACCTGTCTGAGATCACCAAGAAACCGATGTCTCGCAATGTTGAAGATTTCAAGGTTATTACACGTACAGTAGACGAAAAAAGAGAAGATTTCAAGGTTATAACTACAGTGTATACCGACGATTTCCAAAGACAGCGTACGTTGTTCTTCACTGAACTCTATTATCTATTGCCACGATACTCGCACTTACAAAAACTTGAGATGTACGTTACGTCTTGTGAGTGGCTGGTAGTGAGGACAAAAAAACAGAATTACGTTGGAGGGACATGACGAGGAAAAACGATAGAAATGTGTTTGTGGTGCGAGTTAAACAATGGTCTTGTTGGGTTGATGGCGATTGAAATGAAACAATGGAAACTAGACGCCGAAAGGCGTTCTCAGGGCTGCCCTTGACGTAGACTGATATATTGTAAACGCATTTTTTCAACCCATACCGATAGACGGGCCTCATTCAACTGATTGCACTGTGTCTATTGCAACCTTGTCAATTTTAAAGATCACCCGCATTTTGAATTCATCGGCTCGTTCTCTAACCAATCAAAGAATATAGATTAAAAGGTCAATAACAGTAGTGTTGTCCCAGCATTTTCGGCCTGGACAAGTACCAGCTAAGTACCAGCCAATTTGTGGCTCATAACTAAAATGCGCGGGAAACCTGCTTAATTTATGCGAAACATGTTCACGCAAGTACCAATAATGACCTCACCACACCATAAGGATAGCTCATTAATAAAATGCACAGGAAACGTGTTAATTAATGTGGGCATGCTAAAATGTCAACTTGGCAAAGCAAAACAAAAGGATCACGAAGTATGTTCAGGCAATTACTAGTTTAAATTGAATGTTTTTATTACAGTTCTTGACTACTAAGTTGCAATGGCTATACGACTGAATTAAAATGTAGTCATTGCATCTGTATATCACCTCTAATATGTGGGGGTACAGATTACATCATATTACCTCTTGAGTCAGTTGTAATGTGTATCGTGCTGTATATTTTGGTTGGTTTAGAAAACAAGAGAAGTTCTCTCAAACATCAGCTGGTTTGTAAAATGCGTAAGACAATTAGAAAATGAAAAAAAAGTTAACTTTCACAACAAACACAAAGTTCACAAAGAAATTAATTTTAGAGTTATTTAATAAAAGGGTCATCTAACAGAACCTTCTTCTGCAATGAAAATTATGGCATCTAACAATCTGGATGGGAGTGGGGGGTGAGGTCTCTTTGAACTTAAAAATACTGAGGAGAGGGGGGGCTCATCAACAAGTTTTGGAAATCCGGGTGTAATAAGGGATAAAAATATTGTGTCTTCCTGGAATAACCTATCCAACCAACCCAGAATGCTGGCTAACGTTACACATCTTTTTACCACAACTTACTGAATTATTCACCATAAGTTAACTCATGGCTGCACGAAGAAAAACAGATTAAAAAATACGGTTCTGAAAGGCAAAGCACATAATAAAACTTACGGCTTATGTAGTCGCACATTTTTTAGTTTCTTTTTCAACTTTCACAACTCTCCTTCATTTTATTTTATTACTTCATCGCGCTTTCAAAACAAGAACACAAACATGACGTCGGGTTGTTGGGTAGAGCTATAGTCGCATTAAGGGCCACTTCGAATAGCCTGCGAACAGCAGACGTATTTCCGGTCGTCGAGAAGTGCCGGTTCAACTTCAAGTCTTTAAATTAAATAAAGAAAAGGTTAATTAAAAAAAAAGTTGTTGCGCGGTAATTCATAGTAACGAGAAAATTTGGTCCTTAGTTAGTGTTTTGCAATTTAGTTTTCAATCAAATTTTGACAACACCTCTGAGACCTCCTTAAAACTATCTTCACAGACTGTCTTCAGGATACGAACGTAAGTGTTATTAGAAACCAAATTCCCTTCCTGGAAAGGCGTTTGCAGCTGCGATATCGAAATAATAAGTAATTTTGGTTACGAGCTTCGTTTGTTCAAGTGGTACGTTCGTTCACACTTCTACTTCGAAGTTCGCATAATAATCAGTGTTCTCCAACTCATTAAAACTTGGGTTGAGCTACGCGCCTTGACACCTTTTAATTTCTCTATTCCAGGTTGAATCAGTTTTAAGCGAAGTTTACTCACTTTACTAACTTAAAACTAAAATCTGTTTCGATAAATCTCGGAAAAATTTCACCATTCTGACTAGCGATTTCAATGAAAAAATTTTCACCGTAGCAGCCGGAAACAGTTCAATTACGGTTTCTTTTGATCCTATATTTATAAACACTCCTAAACACCTATTTTTCGCACATGAATGCTATCGCTCTTGCTTAAGCACTCTGTAAGCTAGGATATATTCAGTTTTAGTTCTGGTCAAGCTCGTCACTGTTACACAGAAGAAGATTAGACCAAGTTAAACTGTCAAGTCCTGTTGGTCTATTCCTACAAAATCTGTACCCCCACACTTACACAGGAAAATGCGAGTGACGAAAATTATAAAAAAAAACGACAATGAAAATAGGAAATCTCGATTTAATTGCAAGCGACATAGCAACAACGTGCCACGCATTCAAACTACAATATACAAACTACTAGCGTAAGTCGCTTTATTATGTATCTGAGCGGGCAAGATAATCCCATCTGGCCTGCTCAGGATTTTCGGAGTTGGCCCCACGAAAAAAGTCCTCTTTTCGGCCATTATAATAAATCCTTTATTGACCAGCAAGCTTGTTCACTCAAGATGGTTAGATTTTTTTCCTCGTTCATTGTTGCATTTTTATTAACCTGATCAACTTGGCCAATATTCAGCCATCTTACATATAATGCACACTCACTTGGGAATAAGGTAATATGAAGAGAACAAATTAGGAAAATTAGCATAACGCGCTTATACAGGGAGCTGCTGAAGAATAGGTCTAGTGTACGTGTAAGGTCTGTGTTTGGTAAACCAACAATTGCAACTAAGAATCTAGTGAAGACACAGCCTTTAAAGAGAAATTAGCGAGACATTCGGCAGAAAAAGGTAATGAAACACAAATAAAATATTTAAATTGTTTCTCGCTGTTGCGGACCGTTGCTATCGCCAAATGGCGTATAACAAAACATTGAGAAGACATTGAACAATACCCGCAGCACAAGACACAAGCCAAACAACAATGGTTTCCGCTGCAACACCAACAAACTGCATGCCGAGAGAAAAATAAAGGCTATTCAGGAATATAAATCCAGAATGTATGATTGCTTTTGGAGGTGACCACCCCTGAGTGCTCACAGAAATGGTAGAATTTGCTGCCTTGCCGTTCCCGTTCTCAATAAACATAAAATTTGGCCATTTCACGTCGAAGTTGTGCGCAAGGACGGTAAAGAAATTTGCCAAAAAGCGTCATGCACGTGCTGAGCTATTATAAACCTATTACTTTGACCGTCCCGTTGACTAATCGCCGTCGTGGTCCCGTCTATCAACGACGCTCGTAAGCTTGCCTTTGAACGATTTTGGAAGGCGGACATTACCAAAGCAAAACTACAGTGGAAGAACTACTTTCCAAATTCCATATAAAGTAATGAGCACGAACGTGAAGAATATATTTTCAACATGACCATCATGCTGATAATTTATCAAAGGCGCATACTTAGTTGATTGATTTCCTTTGTTTTGCGCGGGGAACGATTACTTGTTTTCCTTTAAAGGAACACTTACCTAAACAGCTTCTATGTTGACTTAGAAACCTAAGATATCCAGACTGATGTAAACTGAATCAATTTTTCTTCAAATACATCGTAGTCATCGTAATTCACTCCCTCCTCATGGGTGGGGGGGGGGGGGGGGGGGGGGGCCGGAAGGGATGTCGATTTTTCTGGAATAACCCATCCAACCAACCCAGACTGCTGGCTAACGTTACAAATCTTTTTACCACGACTTACTGAATTATTCACCATAAGTTAACTCATGGCTCCAAGAAGAAAAAGAGATAAAAAAAAAAATACGGTTCTGAAAGGCAAAGCACATAATAAAACTTACGGCTTATGTAGTCGCACATTTTTTAGTTTCTTTTTCAACGTTCACAACTCTCCTTCATTTTATTTTATTACTCTGACTAGCGATTTCAATGCAAAATTTTCACAGTAGTAGCCGGAAACAGTTCAATTACGGTTTCTTTTGATCCTATATTTATAAACACTCCTAAACACCTATTTTTCGCACATGAGTGCTATCGCTCTTGCTTAAGCACTCTGTAAGCTAGGATATATTCAGTTTTAGTTCTGGTCAAGCTCGTCACTGTTACACAGCAGAAGATTAGACCAAGTTAAACTGTCAAGCCCTGTTGGTCTATTCCTACAAAATCTGTACCCCCAAACTTACACAGGAAAATGCGAGTGACGAAAATTATAAAAAAAAAAACGACAATGAAAATAGGAAATCTGGATTTAACTGCTAGCGACATAGCAACAACGTGCCACGCATTAAAACTGCAATATACAAACTACTAGCGTAAGTCGCTTTATTATGTATCTGAGCGGGCAAGATAATCCCATCTGGCCTGCTCAGGATTTTCCGAGTTGGCCCCACGAAAAAAGTCCTCTTTTCGGCCATTATAATGAATCCTTTATTGACCAGCAAGGTTGTTCGCTCAAGATGGTTAGTTTTTTTTTCCTCGTTCATTGTTGCGTTTTTATTAACCATATAATGCACACTCACTTGGGAATAAAGTAATATGAAGAGAACAAATTAGGAAAATTAGCATAACGCGCTCATACAGGGAGCTGCTGAAGAAAAGGTCTAGTGTGCGTGCAAGGTCTGTGTTTTGTAAACCAACAAGGCCGCACTACCACGCAATTGCAACTAAGAATCTAGTGAGGACACAGCCTTTAAAGAGAAATGAGCGAGACATTCGGCAGAAAAAGGTAATGAAACACCAATAAAATATGTAAATTGTTTCTCGCTGTTGCGGTTCGTTGCTATCGCCAAATGGCGTATAACAAAACATTGAGAAGACATTGAACAATACCCGCAGCACAACACACAAGCCAACCATCAATGGTTTCCGCTGCAACACCAACAAACTGCATGCCGAGAGAAAAATGAAGGCTATTCAGGAATATAAATCCAGAATGTATGATTGCTTTTGGAGGTGACCACGCTTGAGTGCTCACAGAAATGGTAGAATTTGCTGCCTTGCCATTCCCGTTCTCAATAAACATAAAATTTGGCCATTTCACGTCGAAGTTGTGCGCAAGGACGGTAAAGAAATTTGCCAAAAAGCGTCATGCACGTGCTGAGCTATTATAAACCTATTACTTTGACCGTCCCGTTGACTAATCGCCGTAGTGGTCCCGTCTATCAACGACGCTCGTAAGCTTGCCTTTGAACGATTTTGGAAGGCGGACATTACCAAAGCAAAACTACAGTGGAAGAACTACTTTCCAAATTCCATATAAAGTAATGAGCACGAACGTGAAGAATATATTTTCAACATGACCATCATGCTGATAATTTATCAAAGGCGCATACTTAATTAGTTGATTGATTTCCTTTGTTTTGCGCGGGGAACGATTACTTGTTTTCCTTTAAAGGAACACTTACCTAAACAGCTTCTATGTTGACTTAGAAACCTAAGATATCCAGACTGAAGTAAACTGAATCAATTTTTCTTCAAATACATCGTAGTCATCGTAATTCACTCCCTCCTCAGCCTGATTTGCTTTGGCCAACTTTCCAATTCAGAACACGTGATGTTCTCAAGGGAATTTGTATTATGCTAGTATGAGTGAGTCGAATATTTCAAAATTGTTGGTAGCAATCACACCCTGTGAGAAGGAGTTTTTTCTGGCTTGCGAAGTCGTTCGCGTGGGGGTGAAACGTGGGGTCGGGGTCGGGGTCGCGGCTCAGCATTTTTCAAAACAAGATAGACCCCGACCCAGGCCCTGACTCCGACCCCGCGTTTTACTGACACCCTTCGCATGGCGTGTCAGTCGCGTGGTTAAAACAACAACACGCCACGTGAAGGACTCTGCATACGACTCTGCATAAAGATGCTAAAAGCCACGCCAGAAAGAAACCTATTCTCGTAGGATGTAGTAATAATAGTGCGTTCGAGTTAGAGCATGAGCCCATCGGCTCCTGGTTACCTGCCTGGCTAGAGTCTATTACTCCCAAGGCTAGCTTTACAGTCTAGCATTATTGCAAAATACGGAAAAAAGTTTTGTATATATCAAATGGTGAAGATTGAAAAAGGCTCGGAAAAATTCAATTACAGTGAAACCTCGATGTAACGAACATCTCAGTATAAAGAAGTTCTCGATATAACGAAGGATTTTCCTTACCCCAATAATAGTAAATCACACTGGAACCTCGATTTAACAAAGGGCCGAGGGACTGACAAAATTTGTTCGCTATAACGACGTTTCGTTACATGGAGGTTCTTTCTCATATAATTTAATATTATTGGGGTAAAGAAAATCGTTCGTTATATCAATGACTTCGTTATATAGAGGTTCCACAGTATATGAACAAGAACCTCCATATAACGAAACCTCTTTATAGCGAACAAATTTTGTCAGTCCCTAGGCCCATCGTTAAATCGAGGTTCCACTGTATTCCCTAATTTCACGACTATACCATTTGACTACCCATTTGTATGCTTTAATGATTGATAGGGCTGGAGGGGCCAAGTTCTCAAAAAAGAACGAGGTCAATTTAATAATATACGGTAAAACAGGGCGGCAAAGTAAGGGGGGTACCTATCAAGCCGATTTTTTTTAATGCTATAACGCATCTCTGAAAAATAAAATAAAATATTATCGACATTAAAAAGTATCCTATTATCATTTCATCTGAGGAAATCAGAGGTCGAGAAACGAGAAAAAAGCGCGTGTCATAACTATCTAATATATTTTAAAATGTCTCTGCTTCTAGTTTCAAATGACGGAAATCACGGAAATTTCAAAGGAAAATCACGCGTCACGCGTTGTGAAAAAGTCAATCACGCATCACGCTGCTATGCCCATTAACGCCTCACGCGGCAAATTTGGACCCGATCACACGTAACACTGATAATAAGCCACCCCCGAGTTCCAAACCCCTCACTTTCAAAATAAGGCTAGGTGTACAACCTTTCTTTTGAAAATGAGTTTTATTTGCATGAGAATGAAAAATGATTTCCATGTCAAAGGCTGAGGCCCGCTGGAACTCGGAAATGGTCTATTAGGGTCCCATCACGCGTCACGGAAAACCTCCCAAGCTTGAGCATAAACTACGTCGCCATTAACAAAAATTTGAAAAAATTACCACTAAAGCTGTATTCAATAAAGATGAAAATCAGGGCTATGATCAGGGCTACAATGACGACATCGGAGTTGTGACTTCTCATAGCAACTAAATGACGCCATTACCTATTTTGCTTGTAGCCGCATTTGCCCGCACTGGGAACTGTTCTTCCAAAATCCAGCTGAATAAAATTCTGAAGAATTCAACTCCAGGAAAAGACACCAGCATTTGACATATTGAGCTGGTCCAAATAGACGCAATTAAGTTTGAAAGAACGCAAATTCGTTTGTTTGGCGGCGTTTTCACTGCCGTCCGTCGTCGTCGTTGCTCAAGGTCCCCATTAGGCTGATTTAGCAACAGGACGGGAACGTGAGTTGACGACGGTAAAGCGCGTGGAAAGGACTAAACACGACTTCCGGTGCTCAATTTGGCGCTCTGCCATTGGTCAAGCCAGTTGTTTGATTTGCGCGCGACGTCGTCAACTGACGTTCCCGTTCTGTTGCTAAATCAGCCTTATCGGTCTCAGGACGGGTTATCCGTTGGCCGGATGTTTCGCGTCACACGGATAATAAGTCTGCCTCAATGAGAAAATGTTAAACAAATTGATCTTTATTGTAAAGCCATTATTACACATGTATTACACATAGACAAACTTAATTGCCAACGAAGCAACCGAGCTCAGAAGCGAGGTTGACTCGGCGGCAGAATTATAACGCCGCGCAATGTAGGCAAAAACTCTCAAATTCTGCGTAACCCTCTAAAATTTGCATTTTTGGCCATATTTGGGTGTAAGTAAGCGAACCTCATATTTAGGTGGAGACGTCATGGTCTTGTATTTACAACTCGTGGTCCGAAATTGGGTGATTCAGTGTAACAGCTGAGCAAGCTTTGATACGATTTCTAGTTTGAAAGGGCAATTAGTGCTCTCGTTTGCTTTATAAATTGCGTTTAAAGCAGCAACTTTAAAAAATAGGGTTTTAAGCTCAAATTTTTGTCAGAACCAGCTTGTTCTTTGCAGCTCGATTTACATTGAAGTAGCATGTTCTCTTCTCGACTCAGAACCAGGGTTTTCAGTGTTCTCTTTTCCTTTGTGAATTATATTTTAAGCAGTAGTTGATCAAGGTATAGGGTTATATTCTCAAAACTTTTATCAGAACCAGCGTGTTCTTCGCAGGTCGATTTACATTGAGCCAGTCCTCACCTCCCGCGAGGAATGCAACGTATTTCCGGACCTTTTATTTTAGAATTTATTCTAGAGATTTTGTCATTCGGCATGTTTTTTTGCTGCTCGATTTACATTGAGACAGCCCAAAACTCCCGTGTGGAATGCAACGAATTTGCGGACCTTTTGTTTTGAAGACTATCATTATGCCTTTCAAGAGACTCTTTGTCCTGTGACACTCGCTCATTAGATCTTTCTATTTTATTCAAGTTTATATTTTTACACCTTTTTATACATTCCACCCATTCTTGCCCTTTTCACACATTTTACTTAACACAAATTTTTTACGTATATTACCACGCGAAACATTTTTCTTATCCCTGATGACGCTGGTGCTCGCAATTTAATTATTTTTTATAATTTCAGTAGTCAAAGGCCTCATTTGAACTATCTTTTTCTTTATAACGTTTATAGTTTTGATACAACTGAATTTTCCATGAAACATAAGTACTAACTTGTTCATATTTACCAACAAAGCTTCAAGCCATGTTGTTATGCTTAAGTAATGATCCCGGTAAGGTGGATAGGCATTTCTTTTGTTATGCGGCAACGGTGCTTTCCCCACATAGGAATGTTCTCATTTTTACACAGAGAATGCAGAAAGCTACATGAAGGCCGTTTACGCAATAAAATGCATTTACACTCCACTTTGAAAGGGTGTTTTCTTGTGTTGAAAGATTTTGACCAATCACGAGAGTTGAAAACAATAGCCAAGAAAAGTTTACAATTTTACATGTTCCTACGTAGGATTTCTTTGTTATTCAAACTGAGACCAGATTTCGTTGTATGGAAGATGGTTGGAAAGTAAGGATGAACTAATGTACTGCTTTATGAAATTTTTTTAACTTTTGCTGTTTAAGCCAATCAGAAGTAAGTACAGACAATAGAAAAGTTAGCACCTTTTTTGCATTCCAACATGTTCGTTGCCGTTGTTGCTATCGTTCTTATCTGGACCGTTTCTTAATAATTAAAAAGTGAAAGCCTACAATGTGCCAAAGTTGTGTTGAAGAACCTTTCTGGGGAACTAGCTGGTTCTCACAACGAACAGACGATTACTTTGTTCAATTGACTTATATTTATTCTTTAGTCCAATGTCACCCAGATAGCTCAACTTCTATTTTACAATTCTCTGCTAAATCAGTGTAACACCCATTTTTATATCAGCCAGGAAACCAGCTGCTTAGTGCAAACCGAATGTTGACGTAAGTCTGATCCGATTGGTTAAACAGTCTCATTAAGGTAAATTGGGTTCATGATAACCGTCACGAATATAGAGATGTATTTAGTATAGTAGAACAAAGTTCATGACTAGGTGTAGTATAAGTTAATGTTTGGTGTAGTTAGTGTAATTAGCGTAGTTGATGTAGTTGGTGTAGTTAGTGTTGTTCGTTTAGTTACTGTAGCTGCTGTATTTCGTGTAGTTGGTGTAGTTACTGTAGTGAGTGTAGCACGTATAGTTGGTGTAGTTGCTGTAGTTACTGTAGTTGGTGTAGTTGGTGTAGTATGTGTAGTTGCTGTAGTTAGTGTGGACGCTAACTACACGAACTGCACTAACTACCCCAACTACAGCAATTACACCAACTACGGAAACCGTAGTGGGCTAATTGGACATGGAATGTCTCTACATACAGGTAGCAGTTGAGGCGGAAGGGTATTTGCGATATGGATAAATATGATTATGGCATATTTTGAACGTAAGGGTTGCGTACAGCGAAACCTCTATTTAAACTGTGTATCATTATAACAACGTTTTCAAAAGATATTGTGTGGTTCGGTATCAAGTGCTTGTAATCGGAGGAGACGTTGGCCACAGTGCGTGTAAATGGAACATTTTGTTTTACTGGGGCGAGTTACAGGGCGCAGTTTCTCAAAGGCCGATTAGTTCTTAACCTGGGATTCTTTTTCCTCTTCAAAAAAATTTCTTCGGATAATTTTCTCTGTTATTTTTAAGAGCATCCAGTCATCAACTTGTTGACAAAATGAATTATATTGAATTTATTGTTTAAAAAGCTCTCACATCTTAATTTTAACTTCGCACTAGCCCTGTCAAAGCCTTCAATGGAACGTGTGTGCGGCTCGCGTCAATAACTTTTCCAGTAATTTGGTCGAGCGTGTTGATTTCAGTGACGCAAGAGTGCCGCTACTGTGGGATGGTTTATACGTTTCTCCTAATAAATAACATAGAGTTAAAGTGTTCGTTTGTCCGGTGCCGAAAATATCACAAGTCATGATCAAATGGCGCCGCCGAGCTTCACATCTCGGTTGATATACTTTCTGGCACAACGGCTGCCGAGCTACACAACTCGGTAGATTTACTTTGTGACACAACGGCCGCCGAGCTACACAACTCGGTAAATTTAATTTGTGGCACAACGGCCCCCGAACTAAACCCGGTTTGATGCATGCACCAGGAGTCGCAGACATTTTCCAAAGACAGTGACGAACCATGCTGAAAAATATGAAGGCTTAATCCAAAGTAAAATTTAACAGCAAACGTCTGAAAGATGAAGGCTTTGGACGATTCAGCAAACACAGATCGATGTACGAAGGCAGAATATCAGACCTCAGCAAACCTTTGCAAGATGAACGCCGAGGAGCGAGGACACAAGAATCACCGCGTGAGTTTGCGCGTCAAAGTGAGGCAAAACTTAAGTAAGCGCCTCAAAGCGAGGCAAATGTGTGTCGACGACGACGACGAAAATGCAATCTCAAAAAAAGCTTCCCTTATTAATTGCACAGGACACCCAATAATGCGCAGAACACCCAACACAAATGAGGGGTTGCGTTCTCGCACCTCGAATGCAAAAACTACAAGGCATATACTAGTAAACAGACTTTTCATATCAACAGATAGGAAGGTACTAAAATTACAGTTTGAAAATCTAGGATGGTTGTCAGATGATTGGCTAAATTTTTTCCATAAATTAACCACGAACGTGATCGCAAACTCAAAGGATAAATTAAAAATGCAGTTCAAAATACAAGGAAGAATTTAGAACAATAGTTGTTTGACTACAAAAACACCTATATAATCACTTAAGCCTCAGATGACATTAGCAATGACATCATTACCCTTGGCACGTGCTTTTCACTAGTTTCCGCTTCGTGCTGATTGGCGGAAATCAGACAGTTCAGTTTAAAGTTATCCACTGCCAAGAATTCGGTTAAAAACTCAAAGAAACACGCTTAAAACTGTTAAAAACTAGCAGGGTAGTCAATTCCTGGTAAATATCGAAGGAAGACCAGATTAAAGCCAAAAATGTTAAATTGGACAAAATACCTAATATAAACAAGGCTTGTCATCTGGCAAAGGCTCTAATTAAACATATTTCATGAACACAAGTGTTACCGCGGAGATGCACCAAATTGGTACATCTCCTTTGCACCGAATTCATGTCAGGAGAAACTTTCTATCGATCATCAACTAACTTAGGAACCAAACCTACTAGTAGTGAGGTAGCTTACTCAAACCAATCAAAAAGAACGCTTACAACAACTCATCTACAGACATATATCGTAGCAAATGCCACAAGTGGCTAACGTAACTCTTCGATCAACTTTCTCCTTCAACAAGACCAAGGAGAATGAATCAACAGAAATCATTTCTCATTTCGAGAGAGGATGTCGTTTGATCAGTGCTGATGCGTAGGAGTTGAACACCAAGTAAAATAAGTCAAATTGTTTTTTTTAATGATATTTTCCTTCACCTATAGATAAGTCCCGAATGGAATGAATTTTATAATAAATCCCAAACACCAAATAAAATTCCTTTGATAATTTTAAGTCAAAAACATGCGCACTGCGAACATTTTTCATCGCTTCCATTTTTATTGTTTAACAGCTGGGTGCCATCCTTTTCTATAGTGGAATCCATTTAAACCTCTAAAATTATGGAAAAAAATATCGCCAAGATCTGAATAGGCACATTTCACAAAAAATAAACGAATTCGCCTCGTTGGCACTTGCCGGAAGGAACCCCTAGTTATGAAATTATTTTTTGGGCAATCGAATAAACATCACTTGACAATGACAATGAAATCACATTAGTTTGAAAAACAGAGATGAAAATTGTAAAATAATTTTAAAAAAATTAGAAAAATTGATGTTTCTTGAGTTTGAATTTTGATGACGTACTGTCTGTGAAAACCAGATGTTATGTTACTTGCTATTTTGAGACTTTTTTAATATAAAATGGCAATAACAGCAAGCCTTCACGGGAATTAAGATTACTTAGTGATAAAATAGGCTAAAAACATCTCATCTACGATCGAAGCGGCCGAGTTTTCAATCGACAAACTCTGCTCTGAGCACGTAACGACGCTGAAAAACTCACAAAAGAGAATTGTCTCCCCGTGGAAATGTCACTAAATATTTCGTGATCTCGATGAATACTTCCAGCAACAAATAAGTTCGAATTTTGCATGATAAATTTGAAAATAAGAACAAACTTACCTTGAAGTCGACGTTGAATTTTACCGACCGAACATGCACTAGCTATTCGTAGAAAGATATACAGATACATTTAAGACATGAAGAGACAGACAGATGGATCAATAGACAAATGGTCCGTTTGTTTAACCAAGCTTGCTTGCTTTATCAGCTTCTGCTATAAAATTACATTATTGTCGTGCATTAAAATACGCGAGTTTGTACCATGTTTGTTTTGAGTTTCTACCTTGTGACCATGTTTTCGCTTTTGAGTGTTGTTAACTGTTCACTATAACTTCACGGAAATCGGTAGATTCACGCAATTTCTATCCATAAGAATTGTATTGAGCGGTTTTTAGCTGCTCGTCATTTCCTATTTCGAGAACTTCCCAACTTAAATCTCACGTTTGCCCTTGGCCGTTAAAGCGACTCTAAATCTTTCTAAAAAAAACACAGACACATACACACAAACATAATGGAAGGTATCCCTAAAGTCAAAATTAGACATTTTGTCTTCAAATAACAGGGGCACCAAACGAGAATATAGTTCAAAACCACCTAAACATAGCATTGTTAAACGTATTTTAGTATTTAAACGGTAGATATACTGCATATTTTTATCCCCTAAAAATTTTCATCTGTTCGGATTTCCTAGCTGAAAGTCTCGAGATCCGAAAATCATAGGGATCAAAACTTACCTTTTCAAAAATTTCAGCCAGAAAAAAGGCTCCCGAAAATTATAGGTGAGCTTTTTAGGGTAAAAATCCCTTAAAAATGGGCAATTACACCAATTTTTAGATGTTCGAAAATCCTAGGAGAGGTAGGCAAGCAAGAAAATTTACAAAAAATGTTCCGAAAATTCTACATCTCAAATCGTCTTTCGAACAGATATTTTCCGAAAATTGACGTTGGGTGCCCCTGAAATAACTGACAGCTAGCTTATCTTACACTTTTTGTTGATCATGCAGTAGCCCCTTCCGCGTCGGTAAGGAACGCTTGACGAACTGTAAGTAAGGGTTATCGGCCTGAAGCGAGCTGGGGGTTATGTGATTTATTTCCCTCGTGCGCCCTCGGGCAACGCACGAGGGGAACAAATCCCATAACCACGAGGTGAAGGCCGACAAACGGCTTATTTTTACGTTGGCGAAGATTCCTCAAGGGATGCAACAATACTTTGACGAAAAATGTCTCTTACTGTTCATCTTTCTTTTGTTTTTTAACACTCCTTGCTGGCACAGGTGGCATTGACAGGTTTCTCGGCTTTTTAATTATGTTAGTTTTTCAAAGTCGCATTTCAAATTAGTTGTTCGCAGTAAATGCTAGAAACAGCCTAATGAGCCTAGCAGTCGACTAGCAGTGTCGAGCGATTCAGAGCCAGAAGTAGAGGCGTTTATTACTGAAACTAAAGCAGCTTCAGTGGCGGTACAGCAAGAGCTTTCGGGAAAAAAAATTGGAATCTTCATTTGCGGGTGCAGAAAACGAGCAAGCAGTTGACAATTTCAATTTTCGCACCGAGGATCTTTCAACCAACCTGCATGTTTACAGACAAAGAAGATTCCGGGCGAGGGATCACTACTGTAACTGACAGGGAAATTCAGTCGAGGAATGAAGCAAGATTACCACAAAACACAAAGAGGTCAACTACATGTCTTCATGAAGTACACGAGTTTGGGATGACTGGTTAAAGAACGGAACACCTTATCATGTCAGCGACACTTTCGTGGAACCGCTGCTCAATTTCGAACTGTGGAAATCGATGAACCAACATCTAAGAAAATTCGTGAATGTGGCGCAAAAGAAACGCAGCTCAGTTTAGTTTTAGTAATTATAGCGTCGTGTACGTCGTGTTTAATATTTCTAATAAACATTTGTGAATTTTTTCTTTATGAAAAGCTAATTGAAATGCGAGGGGATCATGTATTAATATGCAAGGGGAATAAGTCACTTATCCCCCTTTCATATTAATACATAATCCCCCCGCATTTTATTTAGCTGTTCATTAGCCCCGCTCCTCCCGTCAAACAATCAAAGCCGCACCCTGCTTTTCAGACAGTTGATTCGGGGGTTATGTAATTCCCCCCCCCCCCCTCCCCCCGAAAAGAACAAAGGGATCCGAGCTTATGTCAACATAAGAACGTCTGCGTGGGATCAGGCCGAGTGCAGCTGGAGCGGGTTATTTTCTTCAGTTATCCTCATTCGCGTAAAAACCGCCGCATGACAATTTAATCGCATCTATGGAACAAATCTCAACGCACATCGGCTGGAAATCTACTCAGACCGCTAAGTAATAAACTAAAACAGACAAGTTCCTTAGCTCATCAAAGTGGCTGACATGCTTGCCCAAAGCACCTCAACCGTGGACAAGGACACGGCTCCCAAGGTCACAATCATTGCGGAAACCTTCCCTTTCTATGACAAGATTTGGCTACACTAAAACTTAATAAAGTTTTCTGGCAATCATTCTCCGTCTTTTGGATTAGTCTATAGCATCCCTTGTCTCGGGGAAAATTATTTCACCCATAACTTATCCATCAAGAGGCACAGGGTTGCTTTTAATGCGAATGGGAATTAGTTACGATTCATTATCAATTATTATTTAATAGTATCAAAGAACTCAGTTTCGAATTACCAAAATTGATACTTGGCTCCCAGCAAGCAAACAAAAGTAACGAATTCATGTTCGCATAAAAGGCACCCTATGCTTCTTGATGGATAAGTTACGGGTGAAAAATTTTGCAAAAGGCGCAGGGTGAGGTTACACAGGAAATTTGCCAGCGCCGCCGTAGGGGAGGAGGGTGGGGAAACTTGTTTGCTCCTTGTGGAGTAGACTTGCGAGAAGAGAGCGAATTCTTTTGCAAGGGTGTATAAAAGACCTAGAGAATTTCCCTGGGGACCAAAATAGGGCCAATAGAGTGTTTTCACTAACGTGGCCAGCCTCTATGCAAATTTTTGGGACAAAAGAATGCGTTTGCATAAGAAAAGAGTTCAATTCCCAAAGGATTGGTTTGGGACACCAACATGGCTGCCGTTTCATTGTTTTGGGACACCAATATGGCGGCCGTGACGTCATGTGAGAAGTGGCTTACGAGGGAGCACGCAGTCATCTAGTTGATTAAATCGTCATGCGGCGGCTTTTACGCGAATGAGAAAAGAAATCGAATCGGGATTCAATGATTAATAATTCATTTCTAATGTTTTATTCCTCTCAGCCTCCACCTGCAAGCCAAGTATGAATTTTGATAATTCAAACAAAGCTGATCTTATAACCCAATGTTATAACCCACGTTTAATATATTAAAATTCTAACATGAATCCGAGGCTTTCTGGTCAACACTTTTCTATATGCTGTTTCCTTTTGTTTAGACTGCGAACAGTCTCTCTTTGTCTTCAGATTTAGTAAGGGAATGCATGCGCGCGAGAGCATTGAGCGGTGACGCGCGTGGTCATTTGCGTGTCTCGGACGTTTTGCTCGACGGACCAAGAAAAGAGAGAGACTGCTCGTAGTCTAGCTTTTGTTTGTGCTCAAGTCTTTTCTGGGAATTGCGAGGCAATGGAGTCCTGAAAAATTTGCAGTTTTGGCCGTAATGCTTGGGAGTCATGTTAGAATTTTGATTTATCGAACATGTGCTACTGTGAAAAGAAAAACTTATTTTCAATTGAGTTTAAAAAAGTAAGTATCTTAAAATAATAAATAAAACTAGACTAAAAGCTTTTTAGACTCTGAAAACAATTGGAAAGTTGTAAGTTTTTTTCAGTCATTAAATTGACCAGAATACACCCCCAGTTTTAGCTTGTCGGTTGTTTTTTCGTATATTTAAATAAAAACGTTCTCTAGGAAATACCAAAAAAGCAAAACAGTTCTTCGACAGCAAAACAAAACATAGAAGCTCAA
>BOPM01001126.1:0-24105 GCA_022179025.1 Porites australiensis
GCCCCCCCCCCCCCCCCCCGGGGTCAAAGACCGCGAGAAAAGTGGCGCAAGTAAAAGAGCGGGGAGGGGGTGAGGAGGAAAGGAAGGAAACGCTTGCAGACAAACCCCAGGATTTTAAAAACCACCCACTTGGGTTGTCATGCCTGAGTTCGCGCACGGACATTTGATGCTGTCATCAACTGTCATAATTAACCAATAAAATGTTTCGCCTTCCGTGGAGCGGAAAATGAACTTTAGAGGACTCGTTCGTGAAACCAAATTAAATTTTTTTTTTTGTATTTTGGAACGCGTGGACGGCGTTAATGGTGAAATCTAAATGAATCCGATCGATCAATGAAGGCTTTGTACATTTGTCTTCTTAATCCGTCTAAAAGGAAGGACCGCAAGGTTGAGTGAAGTTTTGAAGTGTTAGCTCCAAACCTCCAGAAAGTTGGATTTGAAGGGGTAAAATGTGACAGGCATTCAAGTCTAGTATTTTCGATCTGCGACGCGTATTTCTACAAGGTCAAAGCTGAGCTAGACAGAACGGCTTACCGTTCTCGCCACGGCACAGACAACTAGAGTGCTGTTGTAAAAGCATCTATTAAAGAACAAAGCTTACCAGGCAACTGATGAAGTTCGCGAGGAGAACCAAGCAGAAATTTTGACTGAGTCACAATGCAGGTCTTCCTAGTTGATGTAGCTTCAGTTTAAGGTGCAATCCATTCTTCGAAATTTGTATCTGTAAAATTTTTCTCTCTCCCAAACGCGTGTCGCCTTTTCTCGCGTGGGGTGATTTTTACGCGCGCTCACGTTTCGCTCGCTCTACTATCCCTGAGGAAAAATGGGGGACTACTCGTAGTTTAAAGTAATGGCAAAGCAAATTCTTTCCCGGGGTCCATTGGAACCTGGGAAGAGTCTCATTTTATCAAAGTACTGACGAATATTTTTTGTTAAGATATCTTCTTTATGTAACTTACAATGAATATACTAACAATAATTTCATATTTTTGAACTGGTAGATGGACCTTATCATCTTCATCTTTCCCGGGTAAATTAGACTACGAGTAGTCCCCCAATTTTCCTCAGGGATAGTGCGAGCGAAACGCGAGCGCGCGTGAAAATCACCCCACGCGCGAAAAGGCGACACGCGGCGGGGTTGCGCTTAATTGATTTGGAAGGGGATACGAACTTCACACTCCAAAATCAGTCGGCCGTGAAGGGTCAAAAGCTTGGGCTTTGTCTGTAGTCCCTCATTTTTCTCTCTCCCCGCTATGTGTCGCCTTTTCTCGCGTTAAGTGATTTTCACTCGCGCTCGCGTTTCGCTCGCTCTACTATCCCTGAGGAAAAATGGGGGGCTACTCGTAGTCTAGGGTAAATTGCTACAGGCTCAATTGTACAAAGGGCTGCACCGGTATCGTAGCCTGCGTAGCATGGCCGTTTTGTCGGGAGCACTACGCAAAAACGCTACCGGTATCGAAGAGTGCAGGGTTCGAATCCCGGCAAGCCTGAATTTTTTTAGGGCTTTATTTTAGCCACTGCATAAGTTGCATCTTCAACTGCGATGGTCTTCTATCTTTAATTTATATGGGTACGTTGTTTTGCTTTAAAATAGTTTCTTCATTTGCATGGCTATTTTGGAAGTAAAGTTAGTGGATCAACCATTGGCATTGTTGGCTTGGGAAGAATTGGTAGTGCTGTGGCAAAACGAGCAAACGGCTTTGGAATGAAAGTTCTTTATCACAACAGAAACAGGCGTAAAGCAGATGAGAAAAAACTTGGTAAGATACTTTGTTCGTGAACAAGATGCTCCCCTTTTGAGTACGTCTCCTTCAGTCGTTCAATCCGCTACCCTTTAAAGCAAGAACCTGATTCATTTCGTTTCGCATACAGAATTGTGTTGTGGAATATTCAATAAGCATGGAATTACATTTTTTGTGGAAAAGATTGTTGGTTCCACATGCAGTCGACTCCTGAAAACTCAAACCCTCGCTAACTCGAACCTTGCGTTAACTTGAATGAAACTCGATTTTCTTTAGATTTCCTTGAGTTCATACATTTACTGTACTTTTACCCCCGAGAACTCGAACCTCCCGCTAACTCGAAGTTATTTTTGTGTTCCTTCAGATCATTTCTATATAGTTTTACCCGGCCTCTATCGATAACTCGAAATATATTTTAAGCGCGTAAAAAATTGTGTTACTTTATTTCAAGACAACCGTGTGTTCTTTGTCTTTTTCTTTTTCTGCCAGTCTTAGAATTCCTTCTCCGTCCCATTTCATTAGTTTCCTTCTTCCGGTTATTTGCTTTGAACTCCCGATAACTCGAACTTTGCCAAGATTTAGATTTTCCAAGAAGGTGGCGAGTTATGGGGAGTCGACTGTAGTAAATCGTAAACCCTGTTTTAGAGTCAAGACCGGCCTGAAAACCTCATACCCATTTATTTAGGCCAAAGAAGGCAATGCCCCGCCAGATGACAACCAACCATTGAATTGAATAAATTTATACTTCAACCGATGAGGCAGAGGAAAAATGTTCTGATAATCTACCTTACTTTCCAGATGCCCATTTTTGCACCACGTTGTCAGATCTGTTACCTCAGTCAGATTTTGTAGTACTATGTACACCGCTTACATCTGAAACGAGACACTTGATAGCAGCAAAGGAGCTGTCCCTAATGAAACCAACAGCAACATTGGTTAATATTGCACGTGGAGGAGTTGTTAATCACGATGACTTGACTGACGCATTGAAGAATGGAGTGATA
Organism: Porites australiensis; assembly: GCA_022179025.1. NCBI lineage: Eukaryota > Metazoa > Cnidaria > Anthozoa > Scleractinia > Poritidae > Porites > Porites australiensis. The sequence continues at coordinate 2,747 of BOPM01001126.1, forward strand.
AGAGCCGCAGCGCTTGACGTGACAGAACCAGAGCCTCTGCCGAGAGATCATCCATTGTTGAAAATGGCGAACGTTACTTTGACGCCACACTTTGGATCAGCAACTGCAAACACGAGAATGAAAATGATGGAGCTGGTTGTGATGAATTTACGCGCTGGCTTAAATGGCGAGGAGTTACCTTTTGGGGTCAATTGATAAAAGTAAGGTTTCTTGTAGCCTTTTAACTATATTCTCCGTAATTTTTGCGAAAATTAGAACGCACAAAAGTTAAAATCGCGAAATTTAGTACAACATTATAATGTAAAACAGTCAAAGATTTGTACAGTAGCACCTGACTCGAACTCGGACAACTCGAATTCCCCGCTAACTCGAACTAAATTTTCTTTCCCTTAATCAAACTTTCACTAAAATTTACCCCGATAACTCGAATTCCCCGTTAACTCAATCTGTTTTTCGTTTCCCTTCAGCGTTCGACCTGGGTTCTACTGTAGTTCCTCTAAGTCGCAGAAAAAATAACATTTTTGTTCGCTACGAATCTCGGTATAGTTTTCTTCCCCTGTTCAATTTCAAAAAAATCTTTTTGAGCAACATAAATTTTCTCAGTTCTTTGTTAAGCAAATCTGTGTAATTAAAAAATGGAAGAAAATCTGACTGTGATTACTTGAGGACCGATAAAGATGATTCTTCAAAAAAGTCTTTTCTTCTTTACTGTCACTAATGGCGGACAGTTTTAAGACTGCGTTTTGGAAATCATTCCGGGTTGAGCAAGTGAAGGCCTCGAAAATAGTTTAATGTTAGGGGCTGTTTACCAGTGTAAAAAATTGGGAGACCGAGACGAAGGGTTTCCTTGGCGACTCAATAAGTAACCTATTAAACTTTGGAAACAAATCTCCGAACAGTCAAACGCCAGTGAAACGCGATGAGGGAAACTTTTCGTTTATTGTTCAGCCTTTTGACTGTTTAGTTTTATATCACAGACAAGGTTTTAGCCAGAAGGCTGCCCAGCCGTCCTATGGACGGCCATTTTTGGAAGAAATACAAGGAAAATGGACTTAATCTCTTATAATTTTATGGGAAAACATGCCTTCTAGACGGCCAGTTTTCAATGTCTGGCTAAAAGCCTGATCACAGAAGATGTGAAAATATGGGAGGGATTTACAAAGCTTATGTCCTTTTTTTAAAAACTTCTTAACAGCAGCGTTAACATGCGAGCAAGCACGTGGGAAGTGTGCTAGGAATGGGCGAGGGGATTGTGAAGGGTCGAGAGCGAAGCCCTTTCCGGTCCCTCCCTTGAACAGAGCTCACTCAGGCTACAACTCAATGCTGATATTATTTTTCCTCCCAAGACCAAATACAGGTACCCTCCCTTTACTCCTTATAACTACAGAAGCTTCGTTGCAATTGGCTAAGAAGGAAAGAGCATTAGCACCTAATTTACTGCGCTTTTCACAAACATGCGAATTCTGAAGTTCAAAAGCCAACTGACGATTGCGTTTTTCGCTGCCGTCAATCATCTTAACGGACCTCTTGGGAAACGAAACTTTACTTTAACGGGTTCAAAAGGTCAAGGTTTGTGATTTGTGATTGGTGGATTTGATCCGTTTTGTGTGTTTCTGTGTTTTAAGGTTCGTTGCTTGTGATCGTAATTATGATTGACGGCAGGGAAAAACGCAATTGTGAAGGCGGCTTTCAGAACTTTAGAGTTCGCACGTTTGTGAAAAGCGCAGTAAAGGTTGAATCAAAGACGCCATCCTCTTTCTCATTACCCTTTGTCGGTCTTTGTACAGTTAAGAGATAAATCTTGGGATAAACAAAGTTTAATAGGTTCCAAAATAACAATTTAAAGGACATTGAGTAATACTTTTATATTAATGTGCCACTGCCGATAGATTTGAATCAAAAACCCATGCCCTACGGTACAATAGCGATTAATAATACCAAAACTTATACGCTAACAATGATATTGGCCTGGAACGATGTTCAAAGCTGTTTTATCTAACATGAGATCCTACATGTTAACTGTCTTGCTAGAAAAATGTACGTACATACAGATAAAGGATACCTTACACATTATTTTTCAAACTAATGACATTGATATTTGTCGTAGACCTTATACTTAAGATCGATTTTGTTCGGTAATTTCCGCAAACCGCCAACGTCAAGAAGTCACGTAACTAGTGCCTTGCCGTCAGGTTTGCGGTTTGTAGTTCACGTTTGTACAGGTAGACCATGTTCTAGAGGTAAGTGATTTACCGCAAGAATGAAACCAAACATGGCAGCCGCGAGCTACCACTCGCGAAAGTCCCACACGTAGGCAGAAAGGTAACGTGAAACCGCAAACCAAAAACCGCGGTTTGCCGTTGACAGTAAGATGGCCAAACCTCAATCTTCAACAATCTAATACATGTATAAAGCATTAGCGATGCAGTTTCTATCCTTGCAGTAATGAAAGCTGCTCGACCTTTAAGGCTCGAATCGAGTTTATTTTGTCTGGAGTACATTGAGAAAACTAAATATTACATCTTTCCTGTAATCACATAAAGTCTTTCATTAGCATGAAATATTCGTTGGTGTTTCCCTACCGTAGTAGAGGTCTCTCACGGCAAGGGAAGAAGGAGAGGAAAAAAAAAAACGCATAGGCGGCCGGCAGAGGTCTCTATCTTTTCTATAATTTTTGGGGTCATGTAGTCACCAATGGTGCGTTTCCCTGACCCCAAACAAAACTAAAACAATTGGATCGAGAATGACATGCTATTGTTTCCTGCGACCAATTAGGAGAGACCTTACGAGCTGCTCCTACGCCAGCCTTTGTCGTGCCGTGAGAGACCGCTGCTAGCAGGGAACTTTTGTGTTACTATAGCTGGAATATGACTACGAAAGTGTAGAGTTTAAGATATACGTTACGCTTATAAAATGAAAAATGCTCACAGTTCCTTTTTACCCGTTAATCAAGATCGGTAGTTTAAGAACACTGGTGGAAAACTGGATAAACAAGGTCCGACACACTCCCTACAGAGCCAAGAATGAGGATCAATTTTTTCGTGGAGCCGAGTATATAAAGAGTATAATTATTCACTATTTACCCACGTTGCTGATTGGAATAGAACATCAAAGTTATTTCTCATCTTTTATGCCAGCCCTGCACCATTTTTTTGTTTTATAACATATGCGAGCAGTCTCTTATTTCTCGTTCCACTGCCGAGTGAGCCAGTGAGTTAGTGGTGTGCATACTTTGCGAGACGCGAGAAGCGATGGTGGCTTAAACACGCGACCTTTTTCATCCTTCATGCATGTTTGTCACGATGGACTAATAACAAAAGTTAAGAGATTGCTCGTACTCTACTGTTCTATATACTTTCTACGGTATTAGATCCCGGATAATAACCTACCCGCCTTACCTTGAGAAAGCATGCGCAATGATTTCTATGCGCTCATCTCAATGGTTCGAGTTTAATTCGATTGCTCCATAATCACTGGTTAGGATACCTCTTGTTATGGTATCAGGGTCATAGCTAGCAAACATCACAATGTGTACTCCCATTAGCAGAGCAAATGAAGACAAGATGTGCCAAAGGTCGTGGTAGTCATAGAAATCAATAATAATACATTTGTGATTTTTATTACGAGATATCTCTGGAGTTTCTGCTTTATCTGTTGTCGGAAAGCCAATGAAAAATGCCAAGGCGGAAAATCCTAAGGCAAGGGTTGTTAATACATAAATAATAACGCAAGGAAATTTTTTATAACCAAGGTCACGCCACAAACAACAGCATTTACAGAGTTTCCAGCAAATAACAATTACGCTCTCTAAAATGCAGGTGAACAAAAGCGCGTGTGGAAGGCTACCGATATACTTCGTAACGCTAAACAGACAAAACATCAAGAGTGCGACGATAAGACCAATCATTAGACAAACAAATTTGCCCACTTTCACATTTTGTGGAGAGTAATTGTTAGGGTTCCAAGAATGTGACCCTACACACTGAAGACGGCAATTTTTAACTACCCAACGCCACAAGATTAACAAGCACCAGTTTTCAAGATACAATTTATAGCCAACCCAGTTAAAGATAAAGAAAGCCCAAAGAGCAAGTGGTGTAGCCCAGGCCGCCGTTGGAATTAACCCTTCTTTGGAGTGATTCAGTGAACCGAGATAGTTTAAAATATAAAGTGGAACTATAAAACCAAGGTAGAAATTTGATGCTCCCACGTGACCTCCCCTCTCTCCAGCATGGTTTAACTGAATGCCATTATACATTACAACGACAATCAAGCCTGAAATAACAAACATAAATGCTAAATCGAACTGAAATGTCATCTTAGTCGGGCAGAGATGATAAAGCATTGAAAACAACCCCTCGAATAGCAATGCCCAGGAAAAAGCGTAACCTATTGAAAAGGAAATTCTCCTCTTATGCGCCTCAGTACTATTACATTCCGCATTTTCTGCTACAGGTGGTGGCTGAGTTTGTCTAATTTTTTTGCAGCGAGCCAGTAATTCTGACTCCATGTACCAAACAGACAACGCTAAAATAAAGGCATGCAGTATATAAGCGAAGTTGCTACTCATTAAATTGAACGGAATATCATAATATAATACCCTGTAACAAAAGTCGTTGTAGTAACAATGGTCTCTATCGCCTTCTTGAATCATCAAATACCAATCTGCATAAACAAACTGAAAAGCTCCCACCATCAAGACGCAACCGACAATGCAAGTGATGTACGAATACGTTTTATGTCCTCCTGCAAACCAGTAGGTACAGAGAACTTTACACATGGCTCTGCAGACGTCTTTACGGGTCACTGGTTCAATGTGAGAAGCCCATGGACTGACGTGTGGTTCTTTAAAACAGTACAGAGCCCAGACAGCTACAACGCCACCGAAGAAAAAGGGTACCAAGCATATGAATGACATGGGCCCCCCATACGAGTAATTAAATGATCTTGTCACCGTTAATGTTCCAGTTTTACTAGCATTTAATGGCGTGGTACCTGCAGCGTTGTTCAGTGCAAGGCCAATGTACCAGCTGGCTGTGGAGTCGGTCAAAGGGGGAGTAGATGCCGTGGATAAAGTGATACGTCCTTTCTTTGCAAACGAAAGACGAATAGACTCGCCTCTATAGTCCACAACTCGTATGTTGTCTTTATTAACGTCCTGACAGATCTGTGAAACTTTCATGTAACAGGGGACATCCGATTCTGAAGTAACCGTTATATCAAGCTGAGTCTCTGAGATGTCCTTAGGTGGGGTAAACTGGAATACATTTACAGTATTCCACTCGAATATGTGATACGTTTTTTCTTCATTCAGGTCTATTTCATAGTCTTGAGATGCTTCTATTGTGAAACGTACCCCAGGTGTTCCTGAAAACGTAAGGTGTTTTTTTACGAAGTCGTTGCTTGAACGAGAGGGACATAACGGCAGCCCTGTCCACCGCTCGCTAATTGCAGATTTTGGAATGTCCAGGTGACCCTGTAGGAAGGACTCGTCTTCATCGAGTACTGATAGGTGAAGAGACCCTGTCAACAGGAAATCACAGTAATTTATGGTAACTATTGAGGAACTATGCAACCCTTCGTACAGACAAACTTAAAGGCCAAAACAATATACACTTAATGACTGATCAGGAGGGGAAAAGAATCTGAATGTTTTCCGAGGCTGAGCCGAGGTAACCTTAGCCTGTTCCAGGCGTTCAGATAGTAGAGCGCGGCGGTCAGTGGGGAGCGAGTTAAATTGTTTTTTCCTTCGTGAATTGTTCTCCCACGCTCTACTATCTGAACGCCTAACACTGTTACCCTCTGACGTCGTGGATTTTGCAATGTTGCCTGGCAGTGCCCGCTCAGAGATTTTGGCCGGATACAGTTCTATTGTTAGATGTTATGTGACCTTGAAGTAACCAATCAGATAGCGCGCGCTGTTGGGAAAACATTTGCAGCTGTATCAAACGAGTGTTACCTGTCCGTGTGAAATCAGTTTTTGTTCAGTTTATTCAAACCAATTGCGACCGAATGATTTAACGTAGGTGTTTCTATTGGACAGTTACTCCAGCATAGTTACTATGCTATTTTGTGTTGGGCGGTCAAGGTCGAAAATCAAACAAAAACATACAAGGCAGAATAAACTGTCGGTCTTTTGATAACCATTGCACTTTACTTATTAAAGTAAATAGTTTTTGTGGTTGGTAATGCGGGGTACCCTTATAAAGGCAAATAGTACTCTTACATAATTCATAATTAATTTATGTAGGCCAACACTGGGTTTTCGAATTGTGAGTCTTACAAATCCGAGGTCAGGTTTTTAGTAACTTCAGTCCGTGTCTCATTCTCTGCTACGCAGCGGTATTTCGTGATATCGTCTATCGGTCGTTAATTTTCGGGGACTGAGGATGGATAATGGAAATACAAAAATGGAAATTTGCGAGTTGTAATGATGGAATGATGACCTTTAGGGGGTGTGGAATTATGGAAAAAGGGAAGTCGGAATAATTTTACGAAAAAGATAATGCCCCTTTTAGGGGTTGAATAATCGAATAACGAAGCTTTTCGAGAGGGAATACTGAGTGGAATAAGTGCAATGAATAGCCCATTATTCCTCTTCACACCCCGAACATTTACACGATATGAATTTAGGCAAAATTTTAGCTTGCCATTAGAAACGCAAAAGGCAAAATCTAGGAAATATTATTACTAATGGACTAAGCTTGAAGTGATCAAGCAGGTAGCATCGTCGTAAGGCCTTCTACACAATTAGAAACAAATCAAAGATGCAAACGTACACTGTTATGGTCGTGAAGGCGCGAAACATCCGTCGCAAATGGTGATTAAATTGACCAAATTACTGCCTCAATTGCTAGTACCTTAAGACTTTACATTTAGCTTACCTTCTTTTGAATCTTTGTTTCTTTTACCTCTCAAATATAAAATACTGTTTGTGTTGTCTGTCTTTACGGTACAGGAGTAGACTAGGTTTGTTGATGAAGGAAGCTGAGAAGTTAACTGCATCAGCGAAGTCTTGTTTCCATTTTTTCGTGATGTTTTTAACTCCACAAAGGTGCAGTCATCGTTGTAAAGTTTCGCTTGAGCCATAGATGGCCTTTCAAACCTGAAAGATATCACAAAAAGGAGGGCTGCAACGCAAAAAAACATCCTGAACATGTAGCTTCATAAAAGGCAGACCAAAAGGTAGACACTCCCTAATTCCAGCTGGGAAAAGGCAACGTTGCACTCAGTATAAGACTTCCTCGGTTTCTTGGAAAAAGTAATTTCAGTTATAAGTGAAATGCTGTTTATCAATTTTGACCTCACTAGCTTACAAATGTCGGTAGGTATTTGACGTAATCACTCAGCTTTATTAATGAACTGTCTACTGTTGTACCTCGAAGTGTCCAACAGAGACATGGTCAGTATATCTCTGTTTACAGACGTTCTTTGTCTCCATGTTCTTGTTTGTTTTGCTTGTCTCTGGAGCTTTCGTTCTTTCTCAAAATGTTTACATTAGCCCATTTTACAGTTACAGGTAAAAGTGAGAAAAGAGTTGACCATGTTTTGATACAACCCTTCCTGCTTTATTATATAAATTATGTTGTTCTTATGCAAACTAGTACAGAGAAACCTCTATTAAGCGGACACCTTCGGGACCTTCCCAAGGGCCCGCTTAATAGAGGTTGTAAAAGTTGCGCAGTGTTTGTTAATGATTAACATTCAACGGTTACTCTGTACTGTGGTAAAGTTTCATGTTGTTAAGGAAGCTAAGGAAGCTGTGCTGCACTTTGTGCAAGACTTTTAGGTGAACTTTTGAAAGCTAAATGTATTGATTTATCTTTATTAATCGACTACAGTACGTATTTCATGGACGTAATGCAATGGTACTATTGTCAATTCAGTCCGGTTTCCGGTTAATAGAGGTTTTTGACAATGGAAATTAGCCAAATACAATTTATTTTAGTGTACCCGTCACGCTTAATAGAGGTGTCCGGTGAATAGGGGTTCGTTATAAAGGAAAATATTTAACAGTTAATGAATGAGGCTGAGTATCTTAAGAAGAATTATGGAGATCGAGGAGGGTGTTATCCGTGGTGGCCGTAGGCCGAGGCGGATAACACCCTCCGATATCTCCATAATTCTTCATATGATACGAAAGCCGAATTCAATAATTGTTTTATTGTTCATTCAAAATAATTCCTAGGTTTAAAACATGGCTAAAACATGCTTACCTCCATCGATCCATCGATGTTCAGTTCATCTTCGATAGTGTACGTTTAGGTTTGTCCACCTCCGCAAATATTCTCCAAATAGCAGATGTCGCCCTCCGAGTTGTCTTCTTGCTGTTTTTGCTATGTTTTTAACAATTACTTCGCCTAGTTCCAGCTGTAGTTCTTACACTTGAAACGAGTGAAGTGTCGGCCATTTTTGTTTTCACAACCAAAACAACTCAACCTCGTCCCCAGGTCTTCTCGGTTAACGGTTCATTAACCTGTAGAAGGCTGCATTTTTTACGTCATTTCCTCGTTAAACTCAAAATTCTTCTAAATTTGGTCATCAGTAACTGGTTATGGTGAATTATGCGTGTGCTTTTAGCCAATCAGAATTGGGAAAATATTTTGAATGAATAATAAAAGACGGTAATTTCAGGACCCGGCTTAGTGTCCGCTTAATAGAGGGTGTTCGCTTAATTGGGGGTCCGCTTAATAGAGGTTTCACTGTTTCTTTTTTTCAACATAATTAACATAAGAAAAGAAAGGAGGACTGTATGGAAACAAGAGAGAATTGTGGGACAGAGAGGAAATCGTGGGGCGTTGGCCGGTATAAGTGAATAGAGAGCTTTAGATTCTAAGACGAGTACGACTACGAGTACGAGATTTTCTCAATACTAAGTATTGCTCACGCGTGAGCCAGCGTTATTTTGACGGGAAAACGTGGTAGCCGTCGTCATTCTACTACGAGTTTTCGCGCGAATGTCGAAGTGACGAAAACAAGATATCAAATGTTAGAAGTTTTATCATTTTGCGATCGGGAGAGCGCGTAACCTCTCTCACTAAAGATCCACAGTGCTAACTTTTCTAAAGAAAAATGGTAAAATGAAGCTTTCTGGGAAGTCTATATTTTGAGAAGACGCGAAAATCTCGTACTCGTGGTCGTCCTCGTCCTCGAATCTAAAGGTCTCTTCTTTCCGTCAGGTTATTTTCACAATAAAGGTTGTAATTAAACGGAAGTCTAATCCCTGGAACGTCCGCACATTTCAATCGATTTTTTGAAATGTCATCAAGTCCACGCGCGACTGCCTTAAGGTGATGTTACGCGGGACGATTCGCAACGACGATTTTTAGCGCAACACAGTGTTACAACATTGTTGCGACATTGATTCAAATGGTAGCAACATTGTTCCAACATTGCAACGCTGTGTTGCGCAAAAAATCGTCGTTGCGAATCGTCCCATGTAACATCACCTTTAAAGCAAACAATGCAGATTATTGAAAAGGTGACACGCCAAGAGAGCATAATGTTCCGTTATTTGCTCATGACAACATACACTGTATAAAAGTTTTCTCCTGAAACCAACTTCGGATTATGCAAGTGGCTTACCATCAGTTATTAGCTAAGAAAGACCAAATATGTATCAATTAACATTATTACAGAGATTTCTTTCTCACTTTATCGCAGAAACAATTATATTTCGCAAGTATAGAACAACAGCATTTTCAAGGGAAATATTCTTTCCAGATGGTACCCAACCAAGATGAAAAATCACGGAAATTCCAACGGGTAGTGGGTTATGACAAGCACCCCCTAGAATTGGAAGGGGTTTGAAGCAAAAGTGTCCGTGTTGGGGGTAGGAACATTTTCTGGAACAACACATTTCTATGGACCATGACTTCGCAACTCGGTTAATAAAGACCCAAGAAAAAGAACTTTGGCAATTTGAAGTCATCTTGATCTCATGCTTGGTCAATAACGCGCACATGTTACTGGTCTCGCAAGCCCGAATCTTTCTTGCAATCGTTCTACAGATAATGTCGCTTTGAATCCTGCTATTAAAAATGAGTCCATGCAAGGTAACACATTTCAATAGCCTGGATTTAATTTCATTCCATTTAATTACGGCCTTTATGCAAGTTTTCGTCAGACGAGAAAACTACACCACCGAGGTCCTGTTTTTAGACTGTAAATTTGCGAACTTTTACACAAATAAGTTCCCAGTGCAGATAAAGATATTATACAGTTAAATATAACAGATATATCAGAAAGACAACACTAAAGAGCAAAACAAAGTTAAAATGGTTTAAAAAAGAGCATAAAAAACTATAAGAACATCCTCTTAAAGGACGCAAGTACAAATAACATAAACTTTTTCGATGTCCAACTACTGAACACAGAGCTAAACATGTTCAACATTCGAGCCGACAAACTCTTTTGTTCTATGACTAAATCTTGTTTAATGCACGGTAATCATGAAGCCAGACTGAGGCCTGTCAGACTTCTGTGTCTCATATATATGTTTTTGTTCGCATTTTTTGGACTTGACTGTTCAAAACCTTCAATACCATTCCTATTATTTTGAACTTACTGACCAGTAGAAACGTCGCCTTGATTTATTTAGTCACAATTTGAGAACAAAAAACAAAGGATTGTGCCTTGTGAGACTCGTTGAGGGAGCAGGGCAGATTCTCTGTTCACCTTTCGTACAGCATTTAGCGTTGTCGAGCAGGCTTTGGAAAGGAGGGCAAGGAGTTATCTATGGTCAATAAGACAGTTTGATTTTATAATTTGCCTCTGTGCAACTGAGCATGTTTAGTCTCATACAAACTATACAGTTGCCCTGTCATGAACATGCTCAGCGCAAAAACCTAGACCTGATTGAAGCAGCAAACGAATCTCGGGTTGTGATCAATGTACTCCAAGAGGAGCGGGATGACGACATTGTGTGGGACCCCGGTGTGGGACGAGCTGTTTGAAACAGCCAAGGAAATGACAGCGGAGTGGAACATAATGATCCGAGAATAACGCGCCCGATCGCGTGACAGCAAATCAGCACATCCAAACAGTACTGGCGAAGAGCACTGTACTTACTTCTAGTAGATCACGACTTGATACAAGAGCTGACAGGCTGCTGAAACAGCATGATCGATTCCTCGGGCAGTATCTCATCTTCTAAAGTTACCAGATTTGGTATAACACTATAAACTGTGCAGTGTGGTATCGAGCTTTTGCAAGTCAGTATCCTTTCGATGAAGCAAATACTTCCAATTTAGTATTTATATGATGGATTACTGTTCGTCTTTGACAGGTTTCTTCACCTATCAGTCTCTAAGGCAGAGGCAACACCTTCCTTGAGGGTTCACATGGACATTTCAGAATCTTCACTTGGCGAGCAGTGGAGAAGTATGTCGTTCTGTCCTTCTCATTCAGGAGATGAATCGATGGAAAAACGCCTCACGCTGTCGGAAACACCCGGAGTGGGTTTTTGCAGTAGAAGCATCTCAAAACAATGGAATAAGCCTCAATGATCCTAAAGAGTTCGAAATAAATGAACGGAATACAAGTGTGTTTCAGTTTATCCCTCCTAAAGACATCTCAAAGACGCAGCTTGATATAACGGTCACTTCCGGCTCGGATGCGCTCTCTTACTTGAAAGTGTCACGGATCTGTCAGGACATTAAGGACAACATTAGACTTATGCATATGGATTATAGAGGGGAGTCTATTCGTCTTACTTTTGCGAGAAAAGGACGTTTCACGTTATCCAAGGCATCTATTCCTTCTCTGGCCGACTCAGCAAGCTGGTACATTGGTATTTCCCTAAATAACACTACAGGTACAAAGCCGTTGAATGCAAATACTGGCACATTAACTTTGACAAAATCGTATGCAGGGACCATATTATTTATATGGTTGTAATTACCCTTTTTCTGTGGTGGTATTGCAGTTGTCTGGGCTTTGATTCGTTTCAAAGAGCCTCATTTTAATCTATTTCAATCTTCTAACAGTCCAGTAACTTGGGGCGAAGTCTGCCCAGCCATTGCGGACGTCACCAGGAATCACTGGTTTGCAGGAGGGCCCAAAACGTTCTCGTACATCACATGCATTGTCGGTTGCGTCTTGTTGATGGGAGCTTTCCAGTTCGTCTATGCAGATTAGCATTTGATGATTCAAGATGGCGATAGAGTCAGAATAGAGACCATTGTTACTATAATAACTTTTGTTACAGGCTATCAAATAGCAATGTTCCGTTCAATTTAATGAGGGTCTCAATGGGGTGGTGGCTTTTACGGTTCAGTATCGGCTAAAATTTTGGCTCTTTTACGGCTATCGGTTAATTTTTTTCAGATACGGTTAACAGAAAAGTTAAAAATTAATTTCTTTTGTTCCAAAGAGTTAAATATTAAATAACCTGTATTTTTTGTATCGTTAAAGCAAAATAAAGGTCTTCGGATCATCTCGGGATAAAGTAAGCTGTTCGTTTGAAAAATTTTAAAATTTGATAGATCGTACTTCTTATAAAGTATTCCACTTCTAATATTATTTTACCCATAGAAATGTCAATAGTCAATTTAAAAATAATCTGTAATATGTGAAATATGCTTAATTCCTCTTTCTAAATATCGACATATCTCTTGCTGTCCTTGAAGTGGTGTGTAATAGAGGCCTATTGTGTGTATGATACTTGAACTCCTTCTCCGTCCCATTTCATTAGTTTCCTTCTTCCGGTTCTTTGCTTTGAACTCCCGATAACTCGAACTTTCCCAATATTTAAATTTTCCAAGAAGGTGGCGAGTTATCGGAAGTCGACTGTAGTAAATTGTAAACCCTGTTTTAGAGTCAAGACCAGCCTGAAAACCACACCCTCTTAAGCGGCACATGCCATTTTTTTTTTAGGCCAAAGAAGGCAATGCCTAGACTTTCAAAAAGTCCTTCGTCGGATTTCATATGGCGCGGGACCTCTCGCGACTTGGTCGCTCGCGGTCGGGCGCTTCGCGACCAAAAAAGGCTCGCTTCGCTCGCCAAGAGGTCGACTTGTAACAAGTCTAGGCAATGCCCCGCCAGATGACAACCAACCATTGAATTTAATCCATTTATTTTTCAACCGAATCGAAGCAGAGCAAAAATATTCTTATAATCTACCTTACTTTCCAGATGCCCATTTTTGCACCACGTTGGCAGATCTGTTACCTCAGTCAGATTTTGTAGTACTGTGTACACGCTTACATCTGAAACGAGACACTTGATAGCAGCAAAGGAGCTGTCCCTAATGAAACCAACAGCAACATTGGTTAATATTGCACGAGGAGGAGTTGTTAATCACGATGACTTGACTGACGCATTGAAGAATGGAGTGATAAGAGCCGCAGCGCTTGACGTGACAGAACCAGAGCCTCTGCCGAGAGATCATCCATTGTTGAAAATGGCGAACGTTACTTTGACGCCACACTTTGGATCAGCAACTGCAAACACGAGAATGAAAATGGTGGAGCTGGCTGTGATGAATTTACGCGCTGGCTTAAATGGCAAGGAGCTACCTTTTGGGGTCAATTGATACAAGTAAGGTTTCTTGTAGCCTTTTAACTATATTCTCCGTAATTCTTGCGAAAATTAGAACGCACAAAAGTTAAAATGGCGAAATTTAATACAACATTATAATGTAAAACAGTCAAAGATTCATGTACAGTAGCACCTCGATGACTCGAACTCGGATAACTCGAATTCCCCGCTAACTCGAACAATCAAAATTTCACTGAAATTTACCCCCATAACTCGAATTTCATGGTAACTCGAACTAAATTTTCTTTCAGTTAATCAAAATTTCACTGAAATTTACCCCCATAACTCGAATTCCCCGCTAACGCGAACTGTTTTTCGTTTCCCTTCAGCGTTCGACCGGGGTTCCACTGTAGTTCCTCTAAGTCGCAGAAAAAATAACATTTTTGTTCACTACGAGTCTCGGTATAGTTTTCTTCCCCTGTTCGATTTTAAACTGAAAATCGATTTTGTACACAAATTTTCTCAAATCTCCGAACCGTCAAACGCGATGAGGGAAACTTCTCGTTTATTGTTTAGCCTTGTGACTGTTTAGTTTTATATCACAGACAAGGCTTTAGCCAGGAGGGTGTCCAGCCGTCCTATGGACGGCTTATAATTATAATTTTATGGGAAAACTTGCCTTCTGGACGACCAGTTTTCAATGTCTGGCTAAAAGCCCTGATCACAGAAGATGTCAAAATGCCGTGGGAGGGATTTATAAAGCTTTTGTCCTTCTTTTAAACTTCTTACTTCTTAACAGCAGCGTTAACATGCGAGCAAGCACGTGGGAAGTGTGCTAGGAATGGGCGAGGGGATTGTGAAGGGTCGAGAACGACGCCTTTTCCGATCCCTCTCTTGAACAGAGCTCACTCAGGCTACAACTCAATGCTGATATTATTTTTCCTCCCAAGACTTAATAAAGGTACCCTCCCTTTACTCCTTATAACTACAGAAGCTTCGTTGCAATTGGCTAAGAAGGAAACTGAGCGTTAGGACCGAATTTAAAGATTGACTCAAAGACGCCATCCTCTTTCTCATTACCCTTTGTCGGTCTTTCTACAGTTAAGAGACAAACAAAGTTTAATAGGTTCCAAAATAACAATTCATTAAGGACATGAGCAATACTTTTATATTATCGTGCCACTACTGCCGACAGATTTAAGGTAATCAGCTAAAATCTAAAACCCATGCCCTACAGTACAAATGCGATTGATAATACCAAAACGTATACGCTAGCAATGGTATTGGAACGACCTTCAAAGCTGTTTTATTAAACATGAAAAATCAACAACAAAACATGATTATAGTCAGTGATTTTCTGAGATCCTACATGTTAACTGTCTTGCTAGAAAAATGTACGTAAAGGATAACTTACACATTATTTTTCAAACTAATGATATTGATATTTGTCGTAGACCTTATACTTTTAATTATAAGGTCTTAAAACTGCATCTTCATTCACTTCCTGTGTGAGGACACTCAGCGACCAAGGATCTCTGACAAGTGAAATCCGGTCGTTCGAGTTGCTTTAAACCAGTTTAAACAAATGAAGTCCGGTCGTTGAGAAAGGTCTGCCCGGTTGCTGGATGTATTTGGCTCCGGTAGGCAAGGGGTGGGTGGATGCTTCCCGTACCCCTCCCTGTCCCTTAAATTGCAGAGTTCCGTTCCGGACTCCTGCCCTTATTTGATCCAGAAGTCTAGACAAAAGGCTCTGGCATTAATGACTGGCAAATGGCATGCCGGTTCCCCGCGCGAGCTAAAGCAAATCGTCGAGGAATCATCCGGTTTATCACATCTTTGACGATGGGAACTCAAGCAGGACCTCTGGTGGCTCGCACTCCCATAATTGAACTCCCTACTGAGCTTCAGAAAACGATTAAGGAAGCTTCAAAAGACTTTGAAGTGATAAATATCGATTTGGATCAAATCACGAAAGAAATGGCCCGCAGAGTCGAAGGATTGTTACTCTACACTCCGGCTTATTTACCAATTGATTCAAAGGTGATGGGTTATTTTCCTAATCTCAAAGTTATCAGCAACTGTGGAGTTGGTATTAACCACATCGATATAGCAGCCGCTACTGAACGTGGAATTGCCGTCGGGAATACACCAGATGTTGTTACTGATTGTTCAGCCGATTTGGCGTTCTCCCTTTTGTTGGCTTCTGCTCGAAACGTTGTAGAAGGAGACAGGATTGCAAGAAGTCCAGAAACCAAAGAGGTAAATTTGCTATAAAGTCAAAGAAATGGTTGCATTGTATTTGAGAAAATGTTTTAATTTGCCTTGCATGTTTGCGCGGTCGTTTTGAGGCTACAGTTTACAGTCAAATCGGGTCAAGCGTACGCCCCAAGATGCAATTAATGAATTTATTATTCCAAAGTTTAATCCCTTGGTAGACGTAAATTTCAGATTCATCTCTGCAGTCTTGCATGCGTAATGAGCCGTGAATTCACACGCGAGGCAGTTATAAAATTTCTACCACCTCAGTTTCCCTGAATTTGACGTAAATGTCTTCGAAGCAATTTTATCCATTCAAAGATTTTCAATCTGACCAAATACAGAGAAGTTCTCGTAAAATATTCACTGCTCATTACGCATGTAGGAATGCCAATTTGAATTTGACACCAGTTACGGGAACAAATCAACCTCGTCCCCAGGGCTTTTCCCTTAAAGGGAAAAGCCCTGGGGACGAGGTTGGGGAACAAATCTATGACACCCATTGTATTGTGTGACTGCTTTTCAAATTTACGTCTGTGTTTTGAAAATCGTACTAAATACCAGCCAAAACACAGACAGGATTGCGACCATGACAGCCTTTATTAAAACATGTAAATAGGTAATCACTCAGTATAGGCACAATATTAAAATGAAACAGGTAATAACTAGTTACACTCAAATGGAACAAACAAAGGTATACGTCATAATTTGTAAAAAGAGAACGACGAGTGTAGCTAAATGTCGTGGGTCGTGGGTAGTGGGTAGATGTCGTGGGTCGTGGGTGAAAAAATGTCTTCCAAAAAAAATTAAAAAAATGAAAAAGCAAAAAGTTGTAAAATTCATGAAACGAAAATCTCCGAGTACATACCAGTCCTATTCCCCTTCCCCGCGGTCAGCAAAAGAAATGAGCGAATCCTCTAGTACAAACGGTCACTAAAAAGGCATTTAGGTGAAAAATAAAAGAAACTCTGTACACTGTGTAGACCTGGAGCAGGCTAGAGAAAAACTGGAGACTGAACTGATCTTTCTCAAAGATGTCAACATTCGTGACTGAAACGTCCTTTCAGTTTAAGCAAAGACTTTGTACACAAAACAAAACAAAAAAGAATCGCGAAGATTGTATTTCCGTACGGCAATAAAATTTTCATACAGTCTCGCCGCTTAACTTGAAATGTTGGAAATGAAGGTGTTTCCTTCGTAAGATAAGAGACCTAAAACTTCTTTAAGAAAGACTTCTATCCAGAAATATGAATTACCTCAAAATTGTCCTTTTTCCCTACCCTTTCTCACGGTGATCGCATTCCACCGTGCTAAAAAAATGGGCGTATGGAAAAGCCGGAATCCGGAATCGGGAACCGGAGCCGAAAACGGAATCGGAACCGGAACCAGAACTTGAATTGAGACCAGGGTAAACTGGGAAACACTGAAACCAGTTACCGATACCCGTGTGGAAATAAAATTCAAGATGGCGTCCTCTGTTATCATTGTTTTAAGAAATTCTCAGCACAGTGATCGTGATACCAAAGAAATACTCACCGCGCAAAAGAGCTTACGTTTGTTTATTTAGTACACGCATGTGTTCTACTTTATCAAACATGCTTACACATCACGCTTAGACACTTTTACTACAAAAAACAAACAAACAAACAAAATATTCAGTTGTAAAATACATGACTTTATAAAAAAAAAGAACATAACCACTAAAATTCAAAGAATCAGCCCATGGTGTTCCGCCGCAGACTCGAGCATAAATTCAAGGCACAACAACTTCACATTTTCACACGTATTCATATTTCAATCGATTCGTCGCTTTGTCGCGATCTGTAAACGAAAACAGATATGTTTTTGTAAAATGGTAACATTTTTTGGTAACATTGTATATTCTTACTCGTACCTTTTGTTAAAAGGGCTCCGTGTTTCATCCATTGTGAGGGAAAGGCGGCAAAGGGAGGAGTAACACTCACGCGTATATGAAATTCTCGAAGAAAAATTTTGCCCCGTACGCAAAAAATGCGACAGTAAAAAATATAATAACAATAAATAAATATAATGTGGGGATGAAAAGTCTTGATCGAGCAATTATTGTTAGTGACACTCTTAAGACAGAAACGTCCCCAATTTTTATTTCTTAGGTTCGGATTCGGGTTCCAGTTCCGTTTCCGTTTCCGTTTCCGGTTCCGCTTCCGGTTCCGGATTCCCGCTTTTCCATACGCCCTAAAAAAATCTCCGCTGATGAAAGGAATTGTCGATCGAATAAAGATTAATAGTGAGCAGCCATTTCCATTCAGCGAGTCAGAGCTGTACCATACTTTCTGCCAATTGCAGGTATAATTTACGTCTGTTTCGTTTATTTCGCGGCGATAGCTCAGGTATGGATAAATCTTCATCGGCGACATGTCTTTTATACAGTGATGTTGTGAAAGGGGAGCCAAGTCTCACGTAGCTTAGGAAATATCAGGAAGAGGACCAAAAAGGCAATCAAGGAGTTGAAGATTTTCGTTTCATAAATATTTTACAACTTGTTTCTATTTATTTCATTTTTTTTTTCAATTATTTTACTTTATCATTTTTTTTCTATACGTTTTTTACCCATGACAATTACCCACACCCACACCCACGACCCACACCCACACCCACGACATCTACCCACTACCCACGACATCTACCCACTACCCACGACCCACGACATTTAGCTACACTCGAGAACGACTGTCACGCATAAAGTAACTTGAGATCAGGCATTCTCTCTAACGGCTCACAAGTTTGTGCTCACTGCGGCCAGATTTTGGCCGCAACGCTGATTGGCTGTTAGAACAATGCCACAAGATCTGATTGGCTCTTGGAATAAACGGAAGTTATAAAAAGCGCTTATTCTTCGCGCGGTTGTTTGCGAATGATCAGCCGTAGGCGGAGAGAAGGATCGATTTTGCTGTCTTTTCTATTGTTTTATGGTCTTGTAGTAGGAAAATATGCCTTAATATGTGCCGCGGAAATTCAGAAAATTCAGATGGTTGTTCATATCTTCTCAGGATTTGCTTTATTTACGGAACTAATGGGAGTGTATCGCAGAGTTGAATCTCTCTGCCAGTTGTTGACAGCGAACAATGTGTAGAATGTGCCTTTTGATTTACCAACAAACGAGTGCAAATCAAAATACTGTCCATCTTAAAACTGGTTTCATTTTAAAGTTTAACCTGGAATGACTTCTCTGAACGGGGTACGCAAGCGGAGGCTCACTAAGAAAGAAACCTCAATCGCCAACTGTGAAGTATTAGACGAAGAATATCGCATCGCTGTACATGTTCAAGGAATTTTTTGTAGGCATTATTATAAGCTAGTGGCGCTAGTCTTAAGGTAACAGACTTGTTGTTTGCCTTCGCTTTTTGTAAAAAATAAACCAGGAAAACCGGTGTCCTCGCTCGTTGGCTGTTTGCTTTTTGTTAATTTCGATTAATAAATTTGGCAAGCTTTTCAAACCTGCAGTAAAACAACAACACAACTAAAGAGAACTCTAAAGTGTGTTTGCGTGATGTTGTTTTTCGTTTTGTTTATAGGTCAGTTGAGCATGCATTTTAGTAGTGTCGTTTCGTCTTCCCAAATTGGCAGATAATATTTACCTGGATGTATAAAAAAATATATTTTTTAGGCGTTTGTTTCTCTAGTAAATTCGCAAATTGCAAGTGTATTCACGGGACTAAATCAGCTAAATTAAATGCACTTGAAAAATTCGTTTGGTTTGTTCTGAGATAATTTATATATCAGGCTTCGAAAAAGTTTGCGA
The DNA here is from genome assembly GCA_022179025.1 of Porites australiensis. Classification (NCBI taxonomy): domain Eukaryota; kingdom Metazoa; phylum Cnidaria; class Anthozoa; order Scleractinia; family Poritidae; genus Porites; species Porites australiensis. The sequence continues at coordinate 22,263 of BOPM01001126.1, forward strand.
TTTTTTCCTCCAAGATTTTTAAAGATTTATGTACTGAAAATCGGGCAAAATTGCCGTGGAAAATACAAAGGCAACACAAAAACAGAAATTTCAGTATTTTAAATTCGAGCACGCCCAGCCAAAATATTAAAACTAGAACATCGTGTCGCCGTCCTTTCGAAAACGTTTCACCTTCTACGCCAACAGAAATAACCTTCGAGATCTCCTTTAATCTCGTACGAAGTTAAATGTGATTGTGCTGATTGTTTTATTTTTGGTTAAAAAATTAAAAGGTAAAAGTTGTTTCTTAAGTCAGCGAGTCTGCAGTTTTCCCACGTATGAAAAATTTGCATACTAAAACAAAGATTTACTTTTTGTTTATCTTCAACCTAGTGTAAAAAAGAATTCGTAAAACCTCGCTATTTTGACTTTACAATGAATATACAACTAAAAACTACCCGGGGAGGGTAGGGTGGAAAAACTAGTAAATGCCAGCTACTTATGACTGTTTGCTAGCCGAGCTATCTTGCAAGTGACTTTATAAGATGCTGGCCAGGGCCCGGAATTTATACAAGCGTGCTTGTACTTTTACTGATGGCATTGAGTACAAAAGCTGATCGTAAAAACACTGGATACTTCGTGACGAGTAAAATAACTTGATTTACCAGACTAGTCTATGTAAAACTTGTACTAGGGTTAAGGCTGTCTTAGTCCCAGTACCCCATGTTTGATATTTAATTAGAAGAACATCACAAACCTGATGCCAACCGAAAATATAACCACGAGTTTCTAGTTTCCAGAATGATTGTCATTAAAATAATTTTAGGTTTTGGTTTAATCACCGCCTTTTTTTTCTTGCATTGCAAACTTAATTTGTAAATTTGCTGGAAGATTTATTTGATAGGCATTCACCGCGACTTGCATTTATCACGAGATATATTCATTTCATGAGGGTCTCAATGGGGTGGTGGCTTTTACGGTTATCGGCTAAAATTTTGACTCTTTTACGGCTATCGGTTAATTTTTTCCAGTTACGGTTAACGAAAAAGTTAAAAATTAACTTCTTTTGTTTCAAAAAATTAAATATTAATTAACCTGTATTTTTTTGAATAAAGCTCTTCGGATAATCTCAGGATGAAATAAGCTATTCTTTTGAAAAATTTTAACATTTGATAGATTATACTTTTCATAAAGTATTCCACTTCTAATATTATTTTACACTTAGAAATGTCAACAGTCAATTTAAAAATAATCGTTGTGAAAAAGCAAAAGCAGACACGCGAACGCCCAACTCAAGGTCGGGGCGCGACATTCATTATAACGGAAATGGTCGTTTTCACACTAGAGAAGGGTTATTCGTGTGAGACGGGTTATCCGTTTGATGATTCGCGTCAGATAGGTAATACGTCTTAATTTGAAAATGGAATAGTTTTAAGTTTGAATAAACAATCCGCCTGACTTTTGAAGACAGGATTATCCGTTCCAGATAGCCTGTGTATAGCCACCACCTCCCCTCAGAAAAAATCGGAGAAGAGGTGTCTGTAGGGAGGACGCGACTGTACACAGGCCAGCCAGACGGATGATCCATTTCTAGCTCTAGTGTGAAAACGGCCAATAACCAAATTGCCGTGTCCAGTGTTTTTAATGATAGCGACGGACTGTACGGAACGACTGTCTGCCGTTGCCTTGTCCGTAGGCCGCATTATTCTGCGCGGCTAATGCGTTTCGGGTCACGTGGTCCGAGCGAGTTCGCCACCGAAATGCCTTGACCGAGATTGCATGGGAAGACGCCGTACAGGGACTGGGCATGGCAATGTCTACCGTAGAGTCACAGAAAAACAGGGAAATGTTGTTTATCGGCAAC
>BOPM01001126.1:24810-27310 GCA_022179025.1 Porites australiensis
TTTAGGGGATGAAAATATGCCTATATCTACCGTTTAAATACTAAAATACGTTTAACAACGCTATATTTAAGTGGTTTTGAACTATATTCTCGTTGGGTGCCGCTGTTTTAAAATAAACAGTTGTTATGATTAAATGTCTGGGTCCCTCAAGGCAAATAATTTTCTTGCACTATTAAAGTGTTGGAGTAAGTTAAATATAATTCAAAACAATTTACTGGGTTTTCAGTCCTTAAGTCATACGGCTCTGGCGGCTGAAGAGGTTTTCAGTAACTTTAGTCTGTGTCGCATTTCGTATTATTCGCGATACCGACTATCGATTGCATGTTTGACAAAATATGAGTTCAAGACAACCAAAACAGGCAAAGTCTTGAAGACATCTTGTCAAGACCCTAGGTTGAAAGTAAACGGGTTGCATTGCAAGGCCTTGTAAGCAAAACAAACTGAAGATGGAAACCTTCACTGAATACTGCAATGCGCGAAATATTAATTACATCATCGTGAATAACCAACCTAGCCCCCTAGTGATAGCTTTCTATCCCGAGGGTCCGGATTTAACTCACCTTCTTTCGAATCGTTGTTTCTTTTACCTCTCAAATATAAAATACTGTTTGCGTTGTCTGCCTTTATGGTGCAGCCTAGGTTTCCTGACGAAGGAAGCTGAGACGTTAATGTTATTAACGAAGACTTGTTTTTACTTTTTTGTGATGTTTGTAACCCCACAAAGCTGCAGTTAGCGTAAAGTTTCGCTTGAGCTATGGAGGACATTTCAAAGCTAATAGCGATCGCAAAAAGGACGGCTTCGACGCAGGAAAGCATCTCGAAGATTAGCTTTATCGAAGGTAGTGATACTCTCTTTTCCCAGCTCGCAAATAGTGGAACGCCTAGGATGAGACTATACCGCGGTTTCTTAGCGATAAGTATTTCGATTATGAATGAAATGCTATTTACTTGACCTCACTAGCTTACAGATGTCGGTATAGTTAATTGACATACCCACTGAGCTGTATCAGTGAACTGTCTATTTATCTATCCCATGGTCATATACATGTATCTCTGTTTAATATATAGATGTAGCATGCTCCATGTTCTTGTTGGTTTGGCTTGCTCCTGAAGCTTTTCACAATACCTCTTCTTGTTTTGATGTCAATCCTTCCTGTTTTATTATGTTAATCTTTTTCTTCTTAGCGTATTCAGTATTTTTTTAGAATTTGAAAAGGTCTGGTCGGTATCTATAAACAACGTCGGTTAACTTTGAACTACCCACGTTCACTCAAAGGCTTGGGTACTAAGTCACAACTGAAAAAATGGTCCGTTGCGCGCCATAACGGGTGAACCAACCATTTATAAATGTGCTGATCGCTTGCTGAGTTAAACAGTGGACGCTTCCATTGAATCAATTTATTCTTCTACCGACAAGGTAGAGGAAAAATATTCGAATAAAAGTCAAAATTAGGGAAAACGTTTCGCTCACTTCAACAGAAAACCTTAATTCGTCACCAGGCCATGCACAGAGTACTACTTCACGCAAGACCTCCTGAGACACGTGACTCAGATGGTCAGAACCTAAGGCGCATGCCTCGTTCTGACATGCGACAAAGTGTTAAAGGTTTTCTTTACACACAAAGGTTTATGCCGTCTCTCGCCTGGTCTGCAAACAGGCTCTCAAGTGGAGCGGGGTGAAAAAGAATATCGGCGAGGGAAGTGAACCGAGTGTGGCCTGGGGGAAAAAAAGGCAAAGGATCCTGTAGACTTTGTTTTGATGCCGCCCATCTGCTCATTTGCATTTATCCTGTAACACATGTCATTAACATGTCAATAAGGTAATTCGACCTATCAAGTTATGATGTTTTTTACGCTTGAATTCATTGGCCTCAGTAACATTCGCGTACACGTGCGTATTTTTCGCGAAATGAGGACTACATTCATCGATACTCATCGCTCACTTGTCAACAGCCAGCGATCTGACCAACCAGATCATGATACTAGAATCCGGTATCCTGGATGGGCGGCATCAAAACAAAGTCTACAGGCTCCCTTGCCTTTTTTTCTTCCGCAGGTCACGCTCGGCTTGCTTCGCTCGCTGAGCAGCCGTGATTCCTATCATCTACTTTATTTTCCAGGTGCTCACTTTTGCAGAACTTTGTCAGATTTGTTGTCTTAGTCAGATTTTATAGTACTGTGCACACTGCTTACATCAGAAACGAGCCACATGATATCAGCAAAGGAGCTCGCCCTAATGAAACCAATAGCAACACTGGTCAATATTGCACGTGGAGGAATTGTCAACCATGATGATTTGACTGGCGCATTGAAGAATGGAGTGATAAAAGCTGCAGCGCTCGACGTGATCGAACCAGAGCCTCTGCCGAAGATCATCCATTGTTGAAAATGACGAACGTTACTTTGACACCACACTTTGGATCAGCAACTGCATGCACGGGAATGAAAATGATGGAGCTGGTTGTGATGAATTTAAGAGCTGGTTTAAATGGCCAGAAGC
>BOPM01001126.1:29810-36210 GCA_022179025.1 Porites australiensis
TTTTTTTTAACAGATCTTTTTGTAAACGACTAGAAAAATTTAACGTTAAGTGAAGATCACGATAAAACACGCAAGTAATAGTACTGTCACGTTTGTCACACGCAAGCATTTTGCCGTCCTGTTGCGTTAACTCACTCAAAAGGTGACGTCAGCCTGGTTCTTACGTGACTATGTTTCAAGTAATTATCGTAGCTGCATGTAGTGCAAAAAAGCTACCAAAATACAAAATTCTAATACAAGATAATGATGTTCTAAAATCCTACTATTCAACATTAACTTTTCTTCCTGGATATAATATGTATTAAAAAGGGTTAAAAAAGATTACTGTGTCTAGGCTCTTGACTGTGTCAGCACAGATGCCCCGTTCTCTCTTTGGTGGGGGCGGCTATGCACAGGCTACCTATTGCAATCGACTCTCAGACAACATCAGACCTACATCCAGACCTACATTTCACTTTACAAAAAGTCTGTTCATGTTGTCATTGGGATTTTCATGAAAATGCTGTTTATGAATGCTCGCCGTTAAGAGGCCTTACTGAGTTTGTGAATAGAAAGGGCTTTTTCTCTGTCAGTTGTCTGAAAGTTCTTTGTCAACGATAAAAAGTGGCTTATTCCCAGTAGGTCCATGAGCTTCTAAGTAACTGCATACAATAACCGCTAATCAAAAATCAATGGATCAAAAAGGTTAATGCAATTGGATATCATATAAACCCATGACTAGATTTTAAGGTATTTTAAAATCATCTTTTTTTAAAGTACCGAGTGCACTTTATAGAATACAAAATAGGTTTTTCCCCCCAAAACAATTCAACTCACTTTTAAACGAGGTATTGGTTATTCATATTTTCTTATCTTAGCCGAGGTTAGAAAGGTGCAATGTTACTAGAGGTCCACACACCACTAACCGAGAAACGAAAAGAGTCTAAACTGACACACGTATACATTCTGCCGCCACGCGAGGCAATTTTGAAGTAACGTCTTTGAGAAACAATTTTCAGGAGAGTGTAACATAGCGAATACAGCCGTCTCTCCTCTTTCATCAAGTCTGCGATTCAGCCCAAATTCCATACTGATGACGTACGTAGGTTTGCTGAGTCGGAATCTGGTTCTACGATCGCCGATTGGTCAACATAGTATTTTTGTTTTGCAGCAGTACTGTAGAACTTCATAAATTAAAATCAGACCTCAAAACAGGAAAAAGAGTTTAAACGAAGGAAATGTATAGGAGACTAATTCTTTTGACACTTTTTTAATGAGCAGTTTTTCGAATTCTATTTAGCCTGATTTTAACATTTTAATGGGTAAGCCTTTGCTTTCGTCTATGGGACAGTAAAAGCACAATCACACTGATTGATTGGATACCGCCTCCATGGGTGTTTCGTTGCCCGGACTCTGGAAACCAGGGTTGCTGAATCCCTCGCTACGCTGTTGCCGACTTTTCACCGTGTCAAATGAACTCTCACCGCTATCGTTGCTCGGAGCAGTATGGCTGGCATACATCAGAAGGTGTGCTCCCATCAGCAGACCAAATGAAGACAAAAAGTGCCAGATATCGTGGTAGTCGAAGAAACCGAACCATTTGCATTCGTCGTTTTCATTACGAGATTTCTGAGGAGTCTTTGCTTTATCTGTTGTTGGAAAGGCCTTAAAAACATAGAATGCGGAAACTAAAAACGCTATGGTTATCAATACATAGAACCAAGTGAAAAAACGTTTTAAAGAACAACATTCACACTTACACTTACAATCACACTCACACTCACGCCCCAAGCAGACTTTCATCATAGTAACGAGTACGCTTTCTACAATACAAGTAAAAAGAAGCGCTTGTGGAAGGCTATCGAAAATCGTCATCAAACATAGCAGAAGGACTGCTATGCTCACACCAATAGTAAGGCCAATACATTTTTTACACTTGTCCCCTTCCAAGAGCGAACACCGTTTCCAGTCTTTAAAATACAATTTATAGCCAACCCAGTTAACAATAACAAAGCACCAAAGAGCAAGGGGTACGGCCCAGGCCGCCGTTGGGACAAGACCTTTCCTGTAGTGATTCAGTGAACCGAGATAGTTTAAAATATAAAGTGGGACTATAAAGGCAAGGAAGAAATTTGGTGCTCCCACATTATCTCTCGCCTCTCCATCTTCCTGGCAGTTTTTTGTTTTAATGCCATTATACATCACAACGACAATCAAACCTGAAATGACGAACATAAATGCCGTATCAAACTGAAATGTGATCTTACTTGGGCAAAGATGGTAAAGTGTTGAAAACAACCCCTCGAAAAACAACGCCCACGCAAAAGCGTAACCTATTGAAAAGGAAAATTTCCTTTTGTGTTCCTCGGAATCCATTTTTTTACAACGGGCTAGTACTTCTGCCTCCATGTACCAGACAGACAATGCTAAAATAAAGGCATGCACTATATATGCAAAATTACTGCTCATTAAATTGAACGGAATATCGCTACTTGATACCCTGTAACAAAAGTCGTTATAGTAACAATGGTCTCTATCGCCTTCTTCAATCATCAAATACCATTCTGCATAAACAAACTGAAAAGCTCCCAACATCAAGACGCAACCGACAATGCATGTGATGTACGAGAAGGTTTTGGGCCCTCCTGCAAACCAGTGGTTCATGATGACGTCCTTCATGGCTGTGCAGACTTCGCCCCAAGTTACTGTTATTGGACTGTTAGAAGATTGAAATGGATGAACATGAGGTTCTTTGAAACAAATCAAAGCCCAGACAACTGCAATGCCACCACCGAAAAAGGGTACCAAGCATATGAATGACATGGGCCCCGCATACGAGTAGCTAAACGATTTTTTCAAAGTTAATGTTCCACTTTTATTTGCATTCAATGGCGTTGTACCTGCAGCGTTATTTAAGGCAATACCAATGTACCAGCTTGCTGAGTCGGCCAGAGGAGGAATAGATGCCTTGGATAAAGTGATACGTCCTTTCCTCGCAAAAGTAAGACGAATAGACTTGCCCTTATAATCCACAAGTCTTATGTTGTCCTTAACGTCCTGACAGTTTTGTGAAACTTTCAAGTAAGATGGGACATCCGAGTCGGAAGTAACCGTTATATCAAGCTGCGTCTTTGAGATGTCTTTAGGAGGGATAAACTGAAAGACATTTACAGTATTCCGTTTATTTATTTCAAACTCTTTAGGGTCATCGAGGCCTATTCCATTGTCTTGAGATGCTTCTACTGTGAAACCCATTCCGGGTGTTCCTGAAAGCGTGAGGTGTTTTTCCATCGGGTCATCTCCTAAATTGGAAGGACAGAACGACAGACTTCCCCACTGGTCGTGAATTGAAGATTCTGAAATGTCCAGATGACCCTCAACGAAGGTGTTGCCTTTGCCATAGATTGATAGGTGAAGAAACCCTGTCAAACAGGAACAGCAATCCATCATACGAAAACTAAATTGAAGGTATTGGATGCTCTTGTAGAAGCTGGAGAAAATCGAAGAAAATATAATTCCTAACTATTCAAGACAGCAATACGTCATATGAATTTTAGAAAGCCGTACAAGTTCGTTTTCACATGACATCACTAAGATCCAAACTAAAAAACTATCGATCCTACCGAGATTTTACTTGCACGATGCATTGGAACAGCTGAAAATTATTTTTCCTACAAATTTTCGCTTCAAAAGGGTTCCTGGTGTTGTGATAGAGTACGCTTGAATTTCAAAGTTTTTGCGTGATGCGGCACTTACATGACGGCCAAGAGAGCTGTCATGTAGATTAAAAAAACGACTTATTTTTGGAAATTTTGCTATCTAAACCGTTCATGTATTAGAAAAAGTATTACTTTAATCTTTATGAGTTTCTCGAAGAATAAATTTACGCTTCTGTAGCAAAACTCGGTAACAGATGTTTTTGTTGGTTTCCGTCCGCCACGTTGGAGCTCATCCAGGTGAGCACCAGCAGGGCGTCTTCATACAAATCTCAGTATAAGTTTGGGTAAAACATTTCTTCGGATATCTCGTATACGAAATATTCCTCTGACCTGAATCTTGGCGATGGTCTTTGTATATGTACCTCCTTTCATTTCCCAGATTCTGGACTTTATCTATTGAACGGTTTTGATTTTGATTTTGATCTATTTATTATGTATGTGAATATATTATTACTAGCTTTAGCTGAAATTATAATGTCTGAGCATGGTTAATTTAAGTGGAATGGTTGGGAAACCCTTTGCTATATGTTGTTAGATTTTTTGGACCTGACCGTGCACAACGTTCAATAGCATTCCTGACCATTAGAATCATTGCTAGCATTAAATTATTCAGTCACAATTTGTGAATGACAAAAACAAAGGATTGTGCACGGTCAGGGAGCTTCCAACATAACCTACAGCACCATTGTTTTCAACTTTGATGTTTGTTTGCCGGGTTTCCTAACCAGTCTCCTCTACTAACTATGGTCTGAGTGAGCGTTGTGGGTTTACATTCGGATAGTACAAGCCCTCGGACCCCTCGCAATATCTATGGCATCGGTGACTTCAGAGCGCACATTTTCTAACCTAAGACAACTCAAGAACTACCTAAGAGGTACCATGAAGCAGGACAGCCTGAAAAAAAATCGATTACGGACACACTAGACCGTCTATGAAGTTTACAAGTAGGTTTGCTTGTGCCAACGAACAACGCTAAAGGCATTTTTGAAAATCTGAGTAGGAGTTAATGCGCATGACTGAGTGAAAGATGAGCTCTCCCATGCACGTTTCAAAACGCTCCTTCGCCTCTGTAATTTACGTGGGAGAGTTTGTTAGTCCAGCATAACAGCAATGTAATCGGTAGTTATGTGTCGGTGCCTGGTCATCCGATCAAGGCCGATGAATACAAAAACATAAAACTGAGAAAAGTCTGTCGGTGTTCTCATAACCATGATTGTACTTCGTTTTAATCAGGGGCACCCAACGACAATTTTCGGAAGAATATCTGTTCGGAAGACGATTTTAGATCTAGAATTTTCGAAACATTTGTGTAAAATTTCTTGCTTGCCTGCCTCTCCTATGATTTTCGAACTTTAAAAAAATGGTATAATTGCCTATTTTTAACGGATATTTACCCTAAAAAGGTCACCTAGAATTTTCGAGAGCCTTTTTTCGAAGAAGTAAGTTTTGATCCGTATAATTTTCGGATCACTAGGCTTTCAGCTAGGAAATCCGAACAGATGAAAAATTTTTAGGGGATGAAAATATGCCTATATCTACCGTTTAAATACTAAAATACGTTTAACAACGCTATATTTAAGTGGTTTTGAACTATATTCTCGTTGGGTGCCGCTGTTTTAAAATAAACAGTTGTTATGATTAAATGTCTGGGTCCCTCAAGGCAAATAATTTTCTTGCACTATTAAAGTGTTGGAGTAAGTTAAATATAATTCAAAACAATTTACTGGGTTTTCAGTCCTTAAGTCATACGGCTCTGGCGGCTGAAGAGGTTTTCAGTAACTTTAGTCTGTGTCGCATTTCGTATTATTCGCGATACCGACTATCGATTGCATGTTTGACAAAATATGAGTTCAAGACAACCAAAACAGGCAAAGTCTTGAAGACATCTTGTCAAGACCCTAGGTTGAAAGTAAACGGGTTGCATTGCAAGGCCTTGTAAGCAAAACAAACTGAAGATGGAAACCTTCACTGAATACTGCAATGCGCGAAATATTAATTACATCATCGTGAATAACCAACCTAGCCCCCTAGTGATAGCTTTCTATCCCGAGGGTCCGGATTTAACTCACCTTCTTTCGAATCGTTGTTTCTTTTACCTCTCAAATATAAAATACTGTTTGCGTTGTCTGCCTTTATGGTGCAGCCTAGGTTTCCTGACGAAGGAAGCTGAGACGTTAATGTTATTAACGAAGACTTGTTTTTACTTTTTTGTGATGTTTGTAACCCCACAAAGCTGCAGTTAGCGTAAAGTTTCGCTTGAGCTATGGAGGACATTTCAAAGCTAATAGCGATAGCAAAAAGGACGGCTTCGACGCAGGAAAGCATCTCGAAGATTAGCTTTATCGAAGGTAGTGATACTCTCTTTTCCCAGCTCGCAAATAGTGGAACGCCTAGGATGAGACTATACCGCGGTTTCTTAGCGATAAGTATTTCGATTATGAATGAAATGCTATTTACTTGACCTCACTAGCTTACAGATGTCGGTATAGTTAATTGACATACCCACTGAGCTGTATCAGTGAACTGTCTATTTATCTATCCCATGGTCATATACATGTATCTCTGTTTAATATATAGATGTAGCATGCTCCATGTTCTTGTTGGTTTGGCTTGCTCCTGAAGCTTTTCACAATACCTCTTCTTGTTTTGATGTCAATCCTTCCTGTTTTATTATGTTAATCTTTTTCTTCTTAGCGTATTCA